>JAVQJL010034174.1:0-13303 GCA_036024295.1 Nannoperca obscura
CTTTAAAGTTAAGACTAGTTTAAAGTCATCTTCATTGAAAAGTACAGTGCTTTTCCTTCAAAAATAAGGACATTTCAATGTGACCCCAAACTTTTGAACGGTAGTGTATATACACACTCCTACATTGGTCATTCTGGACCAGCCCCTATGCAGCTTCAGCCAAAGCTCCAGCTGTCCATCATCCCCAATTACCGTGGCAACAGAGCTGCACCCAGACAGCCTGCAGATTGGCTATGTGACCCTGAATGCAGGCGGGCCCATACACCCACACTTCACACACACACACACACACACACTCCAACACAGCATATACACATGACACACCATTACAAATACATCATTAAAGATCACAAAAACACACTGAAACACACACGCACGCACCTGATGAACATGATAAAGCACACACGTGTACAGTGCACTCTGTCTAGGGGTGTTTGTGCAGAGGCAGGCCATATGTCTTCACTGCAGCACACTCACACTACACACACTCTTCACTGTTTGGTTCAGCTGTGCATTGTGCATGTGTGAAAACAGAGAGGAAATGTAGAAAGCGAGGCGAGAAGGAAGCAGTGGAGGAGAGATGGAAAGACTCGTACAGCAGAATGTAGAGAGGAAGGGGAGGGGAGCGGCAATTCTAATGAGGAAGAGAATAAGAGGTGAAGGTGAACGGAAGAAATTGCTGGCATCTGGGTGTTTGTGTCGGTGTCAGTATTATGCAGTTAATCATAAGTAAATATTCTGTAATTGGACATGTTTTTGACTATTAGTGTATAGGTCATTAATAGGAAGCTCTGTGTTCGCGTTTGTGTTTATTATTCAAACCATCAAGATTACAGGATCCTAAGCATTTTTGTGTGAATTTTCTCAGTGTGTGTGTATGAGTGTGTTGTACACCTCAGCAATTTGCAAGATGGGCTGACAAGATATAACACTGTGACACTGCCCCCTACAGGGTTGAATAAAATGTTGTTGTACCAGAACTGAAGCAAGAAGCAGGTTTAGTTCCCCGTTTCTGTATAATCTTTACACCCTCTCCTCTCTTTCCCTGCGCATGTCTCTCTCTCTCTGCAGTCCATGAGTTTGATTGAACTGGGAAACCCGTCTCAGAGTCTGGAGAATGTGTGTCGCTGGGCCTTCCTGCAGCAGAAGCAGGACACAGGGGACGCCGAGTATCACGACCACGCCATCTTCCTCACACGACAGGAATTTGGCCCCACGGGCATGCAGGGTGACGAAAGACATGAACATATGCTGAACCCATTCTGTTTAACACATAGTGCATACATACAAACTGCACACTCTTGCGGACCTAAAATGTATCTCATATGTACATGCGGAAAACTCCCTTCTTCCTTCCTTTGCCTCATATAGCTGCATAGTGCACTGTGGGTTTGGTGGTTGGCGGTTTTCTGTGCAGCAGAGTGCAGGCTAACAGGCAGGCCCAGGGGAAAGGCCTCTAAAGGCAGTGGCCTGGCTATCCAGAAGCCCTTCAGCTGCCCTTGGGCTCAGCCTTCAGCAGCAGAAAATCAATAGGCAGAGCAGGGCCAGCCACAGTCCCACAATCAAAGGCAGTACAGGACAAACAAGCACAAAGGGAGTTGGAGATTGCCATATGTAGGGGTGAAAAGCGATGGTTTAGGGTTAGGATTAAAACGAGTGCTGTGTGTGTTTCTACGTGTAAGTACTAGTACAGTATGCTTTGGACAGAGTATGTGAGATTAAAGGTAAAAGGGGAGTATAGTTAACCATTGCCTAAAGACTGGCTTTAAATATTAGGCTGTCTCTAATGTGAATTGTTAGTAGGTATGGGTCATTTGTAGCACAAAGTGTTAAAAAATATATCAGATCATTAATCTGTCTACTTGTTTCTTTTAAGAAGGGGGCAGGTTATCAAAGTTGTGTACATTTTGTGTTGATTTCAAACATTGCAAACGTTTTTACACTCTCTAAATCTACAAATCTTTTCCTGGTTGCCTAGGTTACGCTCCAGTGACGGGCATGTGCCATCCAGTGAGGAGCTGCACTTTAAACCATGAGGATGGTTTCTCCTCTGCCTTTGTGGTGGCACACGAGACCGGACACGTGTAAGTGCATGTTGCCATAATGATGTCTTCAAGCCAGGTCTCGTGAAACAGCAAAAGACCTTCTCTCTTTCTCTCTCTCTCTCTCTCTTTCTCTCTCTCTCTCTCTCTCTCCCTCTCTCTCTCCCTCTCTCTCTTTCTCTACAGGCTGGGGATGGAGCACGATGGCCAGGGAAACCGCTGTGGAGATGAGGTGCACATGGGCAGCATCATGGCTCCGCTGGTGCAAGCTGCCTTCCACCGCTTTCAATGGTCCAGATGTAGCGTGCAAGAGCTGGGACGCTACCTTCAGTGAGACACACACACACACACACACACACACACACACATTCTTTCTCTCAAAGACTTGGTTTAGGATTTGATTATATGGGGTTGAAGTTCAAAAGTTTCATCAATAATTTTGAATTAATTATTATTATGAATAATATCATAAAGTGTCTTCCCAAATTGGTGGTTTCCAAGGTGAGAAAGCACATTTGACAAGGTCAGGGGGCTCAGAAACGTTCAATAAAAATGTTATGATTTTTTTGTTAAGTTAGTTAAGTTAGCTTCTGAAGGTATAGTGATCCACCACACGCACTTGAATAAATCAGGGCTTTAAATGAATAAGTACATTGGTCTTAAACGATTAATTGATCGACAGGAAATTGGCATCTTTTTGATTATTCTTAAGCGAAAGTGCCAAAAACTTTTCAAATGTTTACATTTGCTGATTTTTTTAACCCTCTGTAATGGTACACTGAAAATCTTTTGGACTTTCCTTGGGACAAAACAAGGAATTTGAAAATGTCACTTTGAGCTTTGGTAAATGTCACTATGTTATGACATTTTATAGACCAAATTATGAATTAAAATAATAAATAAACTGCAGATTAATAAAAACATTTAAATAATAATTTGTTGCCACCTTAATTTTAATACTGCACAATGACATCAATAAACGAAAGAAAATTTAATAAATAATAAAATTTCAATATATTTTTTGACTCATCTTGCAGTTCCTATGACTGTCTCCGTGACGACCCCTTTGACCACAACTGGCCGTCGCTGCCTCAGCTTCCTGGTTTGCACTACTCCATGAATGAACAGTGTCGCTTTGACTTTGGTGTGGGCTACACGATGTGCACCGCGGTAAGAGATCCCCGTATTCTGATCAAGACTTTACTAACATAGCTAGACTTTACTAACACTTTACTAACCGCACTAAAATACTGAAGGCAATTTCTACAACAGTTGCCACCAGTCAAGCTTATCATCGCTTTATCTTCTGAGATGATGCAGCTTTTCAGTCTGTTCATTCAGAATTAGCTGAAAATACCTTTGAATGGGAACTCTTGAACACAGCAATGGCATCTACCTCTGATCTACATTGTAATGA
This sequence comes from Nannoperca obscura, assembly GCA_036024295.1. Lineage (NCBI taxonomy): Eukaryota > Metazoa > Chordata > Actinopteri > Centrarchiformes > Percichthyidae > Nannoperca > Nannoperca obscura. The sequence goes on from JAVQJL010034174.1 coordinate 3,460, forward strand.
AAGAGTCACACATACACAACTATTCACATTCTTTTGATGTCCTCTGCTTTCCTCTCCCGGCCACTGGTGGGATTGGCATCTTGCTTAAAAGCAGGTAATTCTTTTGTTTTTTTATAGCTATTTCTTTTTTCTGTTATTAATGTTAATTATGCTAAAGAATATTCATTTTAACACAACACTTACCTTGATACCACAGTGCCTTTACATGAACCTGTCACAAACAGTGTTATTGTAGACACAAAACCCAGCAGTAGACGAGCTTCACCCAGCTCCAGCAGCTCCCCCCCTCCCCGCCCCGCCACCCTCACCCACTCTATGACTGTGAAGCCACTGTGGCACGCTGTTGGGAAGCTGTTGCTTGATTGACAAAGGGCTTGTTCAGGGCTTTGCACACATTGCTAGATTATCCTCTATTCTCTTGTCAAACCCATTCCCCTCAGCTACAAAAGGCGGGCCAGTCAGGATCGCAGGTAAGGTAACCCCACCTCCCGGAAGACATGTGGCCCGTCATTTGTTTTCTCAAATTTTCTTTTTTCTATTTGTCCTCTGAAGTTGTAATTGTTTGTAATGTTGCTCCTTACTTTTCTTTTTTACTGTACTTTGTTTCTCTGTTCTACCCATCGTCATATTTTGGACGTTAGTCTGCAGGATTCTAAAACGCTAACATTTCCACAGAAAGTGGCTGTAAAATCCCTAAAAACACTGTGACTACACTGGTTCAGTAGCTATGGTGCAGTTTAACAGTTGAACTCTACCATAACCCGATTCTTTTCGTGCAAATCTGTGTTAAATCACAGCAGCGCTGGCAGGAAGAGCCTCATTATACTGGCACACTCACGACTATGAATGAGTGGAAAAGATTGGAAAGATGTCTTTCCCATCCAAGGGGAAAGAGCTGAGGCAGAACAGAGACTTTCTTTCCATGTTTCACTTCAGCTTTTAGGATCCTCCAGTCTGATGTCATTGGTGATTACCTACCACAGTCTAGCCATTGATTGTGACTCGCCATCTGACCTGCATAGGTCCCCTGGGGTCATGGTGGGTAGGGAAGTCTGTGGAAAGGAGGGAGGAGGGCACGGCCCCTCAGACACTGGACTGCAGGTCGGTTGGTGGTATCCTCATCCTCAGACAAGGAAGAGAAATTTGGTCCTTGATCTGTGTCTAGGGGCATTTTAGCCTTTAACCTTTTGGCCTTTTACCCTTTTGCCCTCTGCCCTCTGACCTCCCTTGTGACCTAATTAAACCACGGACTGTCTCATTCTGAGAGCCTTGTCTCTCTCTTTCATCCTTTGGTTTAGTTTGCATGAATGGCTGTGTGTTTCTCAGTGGAGCGTAGTGTACAGTGCAGTGACACAGTATGGGGTTGTTGTTATTGTTGGGTATAATACTGTTTTGGTTCTTGTTGTAGTGATACTTCTCTCCTCATCTCTATTTTCATTATCTATTTTCAGTGTTTAGTCTCATTGCAGCTGTCTCATGACAGTTGACTTGTATTATGAGGCCAGTGTGTTACCCAGTGTGTACTCTATGGCAGGACTTTTAATTGTAAGAAGGAGTCTCTCTCTCTGTGCCCTGCAGTATCGCACATTTGACCCATGTAAGCAGCTGTGGTGTAGCCACCCAGACAATCCCTTCTTCTGCAAGACCAAGAAAGGACCGCCCATTGATGGCACCATGTGTGGGGATGGGAAGGTATTTATACACTATTATACTTTAACATACGTTCTGTGGGTGAATAAAATGTTGATGGCAACCAAATAGCAACTGTGCCTTGTTTTCTTGGCCTTTTGCAGCATTGCTTTAAAGGTCACTGTATCTGGTTGACCCCTGACATCATAAAGCAAGATGGAAACTGGGGTTCATGGAGTGAGTTTGGCCTGTGCTCCCAAACCTGCGGTGGAGGAGTACAGTTTCGCACACGCGAATGTGACAATCCTAGGTATGAGACTGTGTTTCCCAATGTGTATATACATGTGAAAAAAAAGTGTTTAATAATGCCAAATGTCAGCAGAAGCTCTAACCTCTGATATTTGTTGCTGCTGAGAGGCAATTTGCTCCATGAACATAAATCAACATAATTTGTGCGAGTGTTAAACCTATCATTTCTAGCTCAAGTTTTCAAATAAAATCAGATGAATTTTAAAAGTGATACACAACACACATTTTGAATGATAAAAAAAAAAATGTCCTCCACCCCGCAACCCTCTCAGGCCAGCCAACGGAGGCCGTACCTGCGTGGGGGCAACGTACCAGTTCCAGATGTGCAACACCAACGAGTGTGAGGATATCTACAGTGACATGCGAGAGGAGCAATGCCATGCTTGGGACCCTCGCTTCGAACTCCACAGCGACAAACACCCCTGGCTGCCTTATGAACACTCAGACCGTGAGTATATACCCGCAGATGGAAAGGGGATGAAGTAGCTTGGTGGAGAGATGGACTCAGAAAGAGGCAGTCATACCAAAGATATATAGATTGTGTTCTGTTATGGTCATTGACATCTGGCTGGCCAGCTGAGACCGAGTACAGCTTTGAGCTATGACTACGCCCTCCCGTAAAAACACAGCATCTCTTTGAAAATCTCTTTAAAAACTATTTTCTTTGAACTTGGTGTCTTGTCTCTCTCTACCCAATCGCTGATGTCATTTGAACCTCACTGACCCCCTGCTCCACCTTTTTCTCCACGTATGGCAAAAATATCAGTTTCACAATAGATCCCATCCCAAAGTTCTCCATCCGATATCCACAACTACTTTACTGTACATTATTGAGACATTTTTCAATGTCTGTGTGTATGTATGTGTGTGTGGTTGTCAGACCCACCCTGCCTCTAAGTGGAGATGTCACCGCCTTCCTGATAGGTATTAAAGTATCATTCAACTAAAGGGCAGCCCTAGAGAAAAGTGCTGAGCTGTCTCCATATCTAATCGGAGGTCACGCTACGCACACTCCGCTAAGAGGGGCCTTGCTAAATTGTTTTTCTCCGTTCTTATCATTTCTAAATGCCCTATTTTTCAGCAAGGCTTTCTCGGTCTCAAATTACTTTTCCGCGAGTGTGTGTGCGAACACAGATGTGTGTGTGTGTAAGAGAGAGAGAGAAAAGTGAACAGGGAGGTGAAATTGAATTCCATTCATGGTCTGTCATCTCCCGAGTTCCAGATAGTGTGAGGAGAGAAAAAGAGTGTGTTTGTACCGAGTGTGAAATTGTAGAATTTGTTTAAAGACGTTTGACACACTGTTGCTTTTTCTCTTTATTTGGGTCTTTTCCCAGAGTCGACAGATATACTGTAAAATACTCTGGAGCAGAAGAACGTGAATCCTAAGGCAGCCCTGTGTGTTTGGCTGTTCAAGCAGCTGTTTAGAGGGATTCTTCCAACCCTGTCACATTAGATCAGAAGCCCCGAATTGTCTCCTGCTTTCAGTGTTTTCACACAGGCGTGATCAGACGCCTCCCAGAACTTCGCGCAGAGCAGTGTATGAATTACGGTGTACGGTGGTTTCTATTTATCTACACTTTAAATGTATTAGGTTGAAAGGTGAGGAGCAGCACGGAAAATGTACCGGCAGATCGTGTCCAATATATTTTGTTGGTGCTGTAGCTGCTGCGTGGAAAATGTATCTCTATACAAACTAGCTAATATATTTAACCTCAGCGGTTGAGCTACTCCAGTGCATATTTGAAAATCCTCATTGCCCCGAAAGTCCAGTAAACCATTCAATATGAAAAATCAAAGTCTTCTTAACAATCTTCATATCACTAAAACCATAAATTCGAGAGAGAAAAACAAATTAATTAACTCTCACATTTTAGATAATTCTAGAAAACATCCTAAAATTTAGCACAAGGCAAAGACATAGAGGGTGTTTAACTGTGTGGTGTTATAGCTACTTGGATTGAGTGGCATAAATTTGAAAGTGAATATAAATCTTTAAATATATAATAATAATATAATAATAATGCGACTCACAAAAATAATTAAACCTGTAATGCCCTCTCGATTATCATAACGTGTTTGTTGGTTTTTGTGCATTCTCAGCTCAACCTGAGAAATGTGTGTGTTCTCCACATATTATAATCCTACAGTAGCACGTCTGCCACCTGCTTATTAATGTCAAAGCACCATAATTCAAGGTCTCTGGATTATGTCCATCTGTGATAAACGTGATGAAGTAGGAGTGTTCGTTCTCACTTGGATGAACTGCCAGGTTTTGTCTCTGGAGGCTCATGTAGTCGTAGTATGAGTCACACAGACAGACACAATGAAGCTGACTCATGGAGAAGCTCATTCAGAAAAAAAGAATCATGTTAGTTGTTAAGATGAAATCATCAAGATGAATCCCACATGTGCCATTCTGACATTCATTAGAATAATTGGATCGCTTTTGTGTGTTTGTGTTTGTTTCCCAGCCAACAAACGCTGCCACCTGCATTGCCAATCCAAGGAGACACGAGACGTGGTCTTCATGCAGAGAATGGTCCTGGATGGCACACGCTGCTCATACAAGGACCCGCACAGTGTGTGCGTGCGTGGAGAGTGTGAGGTGAGTGACTTTGTGTGTGTGTGTGTGTGTGTGTGTGACAGAGAGAGAGAGAGAGAGAGAGAGAGAGAGAGGGCAAGATAGCTGCATGCGCTCAGATCTACATGTGTCAAACTTTCCACGTCCTCGTGAACAGAAAGTGGGCTGTGACGGTGTGGTCGGCTCCTCAAAGCAGGAGGACAAGTGTGGAGTTTGTGGAGGAGACAACTCCAGCTGCAAAACAGTCAAAGACACCATCACACGTACTGCCAAGAAACAAGGTAAACCCACACAGACAGTCACAATAATCCTTATCTAAATCTAGGACAGACTTGACTTGCTTCCATCAGTGTAGCAGCTGCCTATCATGCTGTTACTTTAAGTACAGGATAAATAGTTGGCTAGTGTCCTTTGCTTGTAGTCTGTACACATTTCCCCCCCGTGTTTAGTTATGTTCAGCTAAACATCGCCCTCCAGAGGAAGATTTGCAACAATGCCCAAACCTCAGATCTGAGTTGACATTTTTCCATGTGAGTCAAGCATTGCCAAGAAGTTACATCAAACCTCACTTTATAAGCGAATGTTTATTAGTATATTATCTAACTCTTGACGTCTAGACAGACCTACATTACAGCACCAAAATTCCCAGAATCAGATCTTTACTCAGGATGAAAATAGTCCCCACTGTAAGGGTTTTAACAAGTGAGCAGGGATACTTGGTTGAAATGAGTAAGAGCTACTGGATTAGCTGAGGCTCTTGGTCAGGAAACTGTAAAATTAGCTTTTAATGATTTTGGAGTCCCGAACCAGATGTGTGTGTTTTCATTTCAGGTTTCCTCAAAGTTCTTGAAATCCCCAGAGGAGCCAGGCACTTACTAATCCAAGAGCTGAAAGCAACCTCACACACTTTAGGTATTGGAGATTGTACATTGCTTTGTTTTTTCAGTGTGTATACATTCATTTACCAGTTTATTAGAAACACCTAGCAATAACCAGTGCAATCTAATACAGCAGTCCTACAGTAAATCCCACCTTCATGTAAGTAACAATGTTCAGTTTTTGAAATTGTTTTAGAGAGGTGTAGACCGCCAATTTTGTACATTACTATTTGTTTCTATTATTTTGTCCACCCCATTTATGTCTGTGAGGGTCGACTAAATGACACAAACCGATATCTGCATAACGCAACACAGGTTACCAGCTTCACAAATGTCACCCTTCAAAATGGCCACGAAGTTGAATCAACAACCTTTCTAAAACAAATTCAACAAAAGCCGAACATTATAACCTTCACTGGATTTATTGCAGGACTGTTGCATTACACTGCACATGTTTTAGCTAGTTGTACCTAATAAACTGGCAGCTGAGTGTATATTGTATTGTACTGTATATAAAATGCGGGAAGTCTAATCAATGTATATTTCTCATCCTTCAGCCGTAAAGAACGTGGCATCTGGGCAGTTCTTCTTGAATGGTGAAAATGAATACCCAGAGTCCCGCTCGGTCATAGAAAAAGGCGTGGAGTGGGAATATGAGAATGACAATGACAAGGAGACACTTCAGACCACTGGTCCTCTCAGACATGGAATTCTGATCATGGTACATGTTGAAATTAATGAATATTTTGGTTTTACCCAAGCATTTTAGGCATAGTCAAACAATCACTAGTATTGTGAAATAATGTTTGTTCTCTGAAGTGTTCATTAAGTTGTCTCACTTTTTTCATGATGCTCTTTCTGTTTTCTTGTAGATGAAATTGCATGGAGATCAGGATGTGAACTTGTCTTATAAGTACATGATGCACATTGACAGCGACTCTGGCCTTCAGAACAACATGCTGGTAGAGGACAGCGCCTATGAGTGGGCTTCAAAGAGATGGTCCTGCTGCTCCAAGCCCTGCGGTGGAGGTACAGTAGAGGAAAATAGCTGTTATGACACTGTTGAGTCTATGTGATTAACTATGTGCATTTTGCCTTTTTCTTTCTGTGCCTTCACTTGTTACATTTTCCAACCCCTGTAGGGAAGCAATACTTGCGATATGGCTGCAGAAGAAAAGTTGACAGTAAGATGGTCCACAAGAGCTTTTGTAACAAATCCAACATGAAACCTAGAGGAGACACCAGAGACTGCAACCAGAAGCCCTGCCCTCCACCCATGTATGTATTGTGCATGCAAGTATATGTCACCAAATATAACTTAGCAAAACAGTGATACAGACAACTTCAGGCTTTTTCTATGTTCAGCTGGCCCTTTTTTCCTCCTCTTGTATATTTTACTTGAGCATTTTGACAGTTTGAATGCCCTCAGAACTCTTGTTTCTCTCTGTCTGTTGACGTGCTCCAGCTGGGTGACAGGGGAATGGCAGAACTGCAGCAAACAATGTGGAAAGACAGGGATGCAAATCCGCTCGGTCAGCTGTGTCCAGCCCTCAGATGCCAACACCACACGCTCCATCCACAATAAACACTGCAGTGACGACCGGCCCGAGACTCGCAGACCCTGCAACCGACACCCCTGCCCCACCCAGTGGAGAGTCGGCCCGTGGTCACAGGTACGCAGGCTGAACACGAAAATGGGATCAACAGGAGACAAAAATCTAACAGAAAAATGAAAAAAAGAATGTTTGGCTGATTTGGGTTTTTGCCTGGAAATGTTTGTGCAGATATTTTTATATTGAAGCCCAACAGCTGGTATTTTGTTAGACATTCATAAATATCACAAGGCTCCCTCAGAACTATATTCTTGGCAAGTCTGACAAGCCTCTGAGAAATCATGTGATCTTCACTGTTACTGCTTACAGTAAACCAAGGGTAATGATTAAAACAGCAGCCGAGATGTTCATGTGCTTTGCGTGCCTTTGTACTTCTTTACATTTTGTAAACTTGAAAACATTGTCCATAATTAACAAGTGCCTTGTTGTAATGTGTTGGTTTATGTTCATGTTCTGTATCTCCAGTGCTCAGTGACATGTGGTAATGGGACCCAGCAGAGGCAGGCTCTGTGCCACACCAGGGACAACACCATTGGCTTGTGTCTGGACAGTAAGCCCGACACCATCAGAGTCTGTCGTCTGGATCCGTGTCCCAGTGAGTGTTAAGGAGCCTCCAACCCACAGATAACCTGCATGGGCAAACCATACTATAGACAGTGAAATGTATTTATTTGCACACAGTTGTCTTAAAAAGATCAGTTCACTACAACATGGATCTTTTTTTCATAGTTCTGGCCAACATTCTTGCAATACTAACAACTACAATACCAACATCATTGTAGTCAGAAAACAGTCCCAGCTTTGTTGAGACCTTAGCCAAACTTATTTGGAAGAGAAAACAAAGGTCAGGGGGATAATAATTACACAAACTGTCTGTCATAAAAATCTTTACAAACCGACATTCAAATTACTTACCACATTTATGCGCTTACACATTTTGTCATGTGCATTTTCATTTGACTTTTGGTCTTTCCTCTAATTTAAGTGATTCATAATAATCTGGCTAAATATCACTTGTTTTCTGTGACCCGTAAAATGTTTATTTTTGCAGTACCACCATGTTACCAGACGTCTGCAATTACTTGTAATAAACTGGAATTATCCATGAATACATAGAGCCAAACAGAACATGATGTCAGTATAGAAAAAAGAGGGGAAAGGTGTTCACAACAACCATTAACAGAGTTCCCTTCCCACCTTAGTTACTCCATCACTCTCTCCTCTTTTCTCTGCAGAGGGCTCATCAGACCTCAACAAGAACGGCAACATCCTAATCCACTGGCTGTCTCGCTCCAAGTCCCTGAAGACTTCCTCACGTAAAACCTCCCTCTATAGTTCCCAGCCTGGCCTTCACAGCAGCAGCCGCAGCTGCATGTCTGTCCTCTGCTGGGCCCTGCCCATCTCTGTCCTCCTGTCTCTGCAGGGCCGGCCCCGGCTGGCCCCCTGACCTGCCCTTCCCCCAAGCCCCGTGCCTGTGCCCACGCCTGTGAGCGAGTGGCAAAGCTTTCGCTTCTCGTTTGGGGGGGGGGGGGATATTGCCTCTCTCTCTCTGTGTCTGAGACAGCTCTGACTGGGGGGAGGTCTCTGGCTCCTGTGTGTGCTAGTTGGTTCTCTCTTGCTCTGTCTCTCAATCTATCTCTCTCTATCTCCTTTGTGGAGCATTGTGTTGTAACCGCTGGCCAGTCGAAAACTCAAAAGATCAACAAAAAAATTGATGTGAAAAGGATTCGAAGTGGCAAGGTGAGCCAGTTTTTTATTGGCACCTCTTGAGACGTGCCGAAGAGCCGTTCATGTGCGAGGGACCCCCTCCGAATGTGGCGGCCATGTTTTGCGCGAGCTAGCAGCGTGTTGTCATGGGTTACCACTTTTGAGATGCAGCTGTGCTTTTTCTCTTTTTGTAGCGCACTGTCATTGTGGGGAGAAACAGGTGTGAAAATAAACAGAAACGGTATATAAATATCTATATATAAAAAAAACTTTAAAAAAAAATATGAAAGCTTTATTGTGAATGTGATCTTGTCACAATGAGGACATCTTTGCTAAAGTGCTCATCCGACATCCTGGTTCCATTAGGGGATGAGAATGGTGTCTCATTCTACGTTCCATTCTCAAATTGACAGGAACTCAGCACAGGGACAGGAAGTGACATCAGTAAACCTTTTGATTTTTGGGGGAGTGAACTGTGAGGTGAAGAATCTTGAAGTGAAGGCTAATTTAAAAGAAAACAAAAAAACAGGGTAGTCTGACCGCTTGAGGTTGCTTCCCATTTCACCTCATCAACAGCCATCCTCTCTTTGACTGTTATACTAAAGTTCAATAAATGCAGCTTATTTGTGCTTGCAGACTTTAAACAAATACATCTATAAATATATTTGTATTTATATATACCTATAAATCTAAATCTATATGAGTAACAATAATATTAATAATGTTGTACCATGAATAAGCTGTAGCTTATTTGCCTAAAACCTTTGGACTGCTATTGATCGCTTAGATCCTTGACTGTTATGTGTATTTTTTTATTGATTTTACATGAATTCAGATAAATATTTAATAAAGGTAAAGTGTTTTGGGGGGAAGGGGTTAGACCTATATTATGCAGGACTTGGTCAGTTAGTTGCCTCTTCATTCTCTCAGATGGATCAGTGGTTTACTGTCGCTTCTTGTTTTCTTTAAGGATAGGATCACGTTTTGTCAGGCACATATGCATCCATCACCTTTATGTAGGTAAATATATGTGTGTGAGTGCATCTGTGTGTGTGTGTGTGTGTGTGTGTGTGTGTGTGTGTGTGTGTGTGTGTGTGTGTGTGTGTGTGTGTGTGTGTGTGTGTGTG
>JAVQJL010034190.1:0-28965 GCA_036024295.1 Nannoperca obscura
TCTCTCTCTCTCTCTCTCTCTCTCTCTCTCTCTCTCTCTCTCTCTCTCTCTCTCCCAGAGTGTGATCTCAGTATAATTCTTTTATACCATGAATGTGTTTTGTCACCTGACAGAATTCACAGCATTCTTTCAGCTTTCACATTTCTTCCTGTCTTCCAGTCTTCCGTCCCTTGCTCCTTTATCCTATATCACTATGGTGTTTTTCAGCTAATAATGTGTGATCATCCCACCATCAAGGCTGCTGCCATAGAGTTGCCATGGCAACATCTAGTCCACACAGTAACGGCCACTGCGGAGAGAACGAGAAGGCAGAGACCCAGTGCACACACACTCACACACACACACATACACACACACAGACAAACACACACACACAGAGGCACACAACATTGTCCCCCACCACACGGGCATCCCTTGCTCATTTGCTTTAACAGCCAGTGGGAGTGTTAAAGTCATTATAGATCTCCCCAGTCAAAGTCAACGATCTTAAAGCAAGGTGATAACTCATTACACACACACAGTGTTAATGCATCTTACAGCACACCAGCTGTTCCATGGACATGCTCAGCAAAACCCATGCATGTGCCACCATACCCATACACACTTACTATATATTAATACACTTTTACAAAGAAAAACACACATACAGTCATGCAGTCTATGCATACACAAACACACGCAGGACCGCTGTTTCATACAAAAAAGGCCCTAACAGCCAGATAAACACCAACACTTGTTCTGTAAGTACACTTAACCTATCACACACACTTCACTCCCCTCATGTATGCAAGCTGACAGTGACATCGGAACCCTCACATAACTGTACATTTTAGTTGACAGTGATGCATTTAATTTGACATGTTAACATGAAGTTAACATTAATATAGAAACACCTGTATTATATATGACAGGACATGGTACTAATATCTTTGCTGTAGGTCCTCAGACTGCAATGATATATAGCAGATGCCATTCTTAGTGATGATCTATTTCCGATACCTCAGGCAGCAGTGTGCCGACTGATGACGCCCCAAGCAAAAAACACTAACAGCCCCTGAAGGGAGAAAAAACTAAGAAACACATCTACGTGTACTCTTCCTCAGTTCAATATTCTACATATTCCAACTGAAATTAAAGCAACAAAAATAAAGTTTTGGATAACTGTGCAGGGAAAAGCACACTGCTGTGGGGAAATAAATTAGTTGTCAGATTTCTTCTGTGCTTTTTCATGAACTCTATCAAACTCTGTGTAATGTAGTGGATCTTTCATGAGGACATAAAGACTGTGACACACACACACACACACATAGAAGCACACACACTTTAATTAGCTACTCCTAGCTCTCATTATGTCAGTTTGTCCTTTTTTCTGAGCAAAGTGTGCGTCCCAGAATTGTAGTGCATTTTGAGTGTGTGTGAATAGGCCTTTACTTCTTTTGCATGCATTCACATTTCTACAGTATCTGTGTTACTGTGTATTTGCGCATATGTGTGACAAATCTGTGTGCCTTTGTGTTTTTTCGAGGGAAGATGGGTTTCTTTCGGTGAGACAGCGACAGACAAATTAGAGATCCAGACAGATGGTGTACTACAGGGAACCTTTGACTCAACCCATGTTTTTTTTTGTCAAGCAGCTCACGGTGGCCTTTCATCCTGCTTGTCAGCCATGGGATAGAGATAAATTAATGGGGGGAAAAAACACACTTTTTCTCACAAAGTTAAAGTATTCCCTGCATCTTTTCTAGGCTCGTTGGTAACTGATTCTTCATGTGTGGAGTCATTCTGAGCACACTTACATAATCTGTAAGTCACCAAGCTGTAGACTGATACATTTAAGAACTAGAATTACTTAGATAAGCTAATTCCATTCCATTTATAAGTTGCCATCATATTTAAAACGACCCTTTAGTGTGGCATGTAAACAACTTCCTCTTCACTTTTTGTTTGCACCATCTGGCCAAACTCAGGCAGGGTGTAATATTTTAAAAAACATGGCACAAGCATCACATAATATTACCAGCATGGTCATAATTTATAGCCTCTTTGCTGAAAGTATTCTGCTATTACAGGGTCAAATCAGTGTATTTTTTGTCTATCTGTGGGCACGATAAAGGCAACGTAGCCTCAATGAGATAAATGTAAGGTAAATGTGTGCGCGTGTGTTCTTCTGAGTGCATATCCGTGTTAGAGTTTGATTCAAGGGTCTATCGGGGAAGCAGCTTTTGCATAACTCTGATAGGCCAATTTGGGAAGAATGATAGATGATGAGCTACACAGTCAGACAGGGTCGTAATAGAGGAGAGAGAGAAACCACTCTGTCCTGAATCTCAAATCTGTTCTGCTCTGTCCTCCCTTTAAGTTACATTCAGCTTATTCATATCCTAATAATTCCTTTGATGAAAGTCTCTTTTTGAAATGTTTGTTTTTATGTTTTGATCTTTGATCCAATTAGGGTGTCAGCCTTTTTATTATTCTGTTATTTTGTTTCCCATCCTATTGATTTTTCTAAAATAGGATACGAAAATGCATTTAGTGAGTCTTTGAATTCATATTTGAAAATCAAATCAAAAATGTATCTTATATGTACAGACAGTAACCTCAACACGTAGCAAGATCATATTTAAAATCATGTGAGGTTTCCTGTAGGATATTTGATTAATATATTCTGGTGGCATTGCTATTTCTCTCTGCAAGGAAAGAAATGTTAATTACCTTTTCCACTGTTTATTTGTTTTCCCTCAAAGCTCAACAGTATATACCTTTTGTAGAATGTTGTCAAAAATGCATTTACTGTCTATAGTAATTGTGTTTACAGATATTAAAGTAGATAAAACAAGAAAGTGCCACTCCTTAAGTGCCGCTCAAAAACCTGTGCAACATGACATTTGTGACTCATGAGAACAGTCAATTTATAAGCAGAGATAACAGACGGCAACTCCAAACATAAAGCATGTCTCTTCTTTTGACATATTATGAAAAGACATAAAGTCAGAAAAGAAATCTTTAGAAGTTGGTTGGATTCCAATCAAGAAATGATGAAATATTCTGACAAAACATTCCCTGGCTTCTTTGATAGGTCGGGTCGCTCTTATTCCATCTAATTAGCCTGTGTGTAATCCGTCTTTCTCTGTAACTGTCAAAGTGCAGGCTTGTTTGTGTGTATGTGTGTATATATGTGTGTGTGAAGCACCTGACGTCAAAGTGACATAAAAAGGTCCTTCTCTGGGGAAAAACAAGCTTGTTTTAACTTTCATGAAAAGTGATTTTTCTGTGATACTGTCATCAGCTCAGAATAAACTAGTAAGTATGTTGTTTAATTTAACAAAGGTACTGTTCAAAAACGTATTCTTAGCCATTTTCAACGTGCATATCAATACTGTGCCCTGTATGCAACAGTAAAGTGTTTTTGCGCTATTGGCACCTCCAGCAATCCGCAACCGTAAAAACCAGGGCATACAAATAAGATAAGATATACTTTATCATCCCCTAGGGGAGATTTGGCTTGGGCAAGTGCAACTAGGCAACTAGGCCAGTACTGACAAAATGCTACTACTTCTGATCAGTTTGCTTCAATTTGTTTTGAGTCAATATTGCACATCATTTACACAAAGTCTTATCTAATCTTGTGATAATCTGTGCTTATCTGAGCCAAACAAGCCCTTCAATCAAGCCAGCAGTTGGTGGACATGCTGTTTTTTTAAACTGCCAGCGTCTCTCTCTCCTCTCCTCTCCTTTTCTCTCTTGTTATTCTCTCCATCATTACAGCTTTTATTTTAACCATGTTGTTCCCCTGTTCCCCTGTCCCACACGCTCAGTAGAGCCCAGGAAGTGATAAGAGACTCTCCCTAAACGAAAGTGACTTGGTTTTAGAGCGACATGCTGAGCCTGTTTAACTGATTTACATTGAAATGAGCCATGTTTTTCTGGCTATTGTGGATTAAATTAATTATGTAAACTGTCTGCAGGGCTCATTTGCATTTCTTGATTGATTTTAGTCTGTTTTGTGTATTCCATATGAAGAAAAATGAAGATGAGAGATGGGCACTGTCATTCACGTCAGCATATTATCATTGAAATTGCAGAAGGCATTTGTCCCCTGGAAGTTCTGCAGATAATTGCAAACATCTGTCTCTATGTGCACATGTATGAATTCTGTCTAAGTTTGCGTGGACATGCATGCAGTTAAGTTTGTCATTTAGTTTATTTGTGAATATCTGTCTACTCTGTTGGTGTCAATCAGTGGTAGCTTAGTAACTCCAGGAGATTATTTGCATCTATTTGTTTTCTGTCTTTGCATATATGTGCCTGTGAGGGAGGAATATGTGTACACACACATTCCCAGATTCCTTTTTTCCTCTTTGTCTCTCACTTTCCATGTGCCCCTCTCTCCTCCATGCCAGATGCCCTGTTAAATATCCAGCTGAATGCTAACACAGCCTCTGTATGCCTGTCTGTCTGTGTGTGTGCAACTCTCCTCCAAACCAAAACGAACGACCCAGTTAAATAATAAGCTGAAGGCTAACAGAGGGACCCCATCAACCTCTGAGCTGTATCCTCTCTGAAGCCATCAATCGTGGGACTAAAGCTAGGCTGCATAATGACATTGTGGCAGTGTACTCGCGCTGTGCTGCAAAACATATTAATGTTAGCCATAATGAGTTTGACAGCCCAATATGGTTGTCATGGATCAGGGAGGATTTTAACTGGCAAACACTGCCCTCAAATGGAAGAGAGAAGTTAGAGCAGCAGTGTTGTCAGGTTTTGTGCAATAGACTTAATGTTTTTCATTCTCCATGATTGGTTTGAAGTGTTTTGACTCTGTAATCATTATGGCACTCAGACACCATCAATTATCATAGCCAACTATGCTCATTGTGGACAGTGTTATCTCACTCTTCTGAATGTTGCTGGCTTATTGCCCATTCATGCATGCATGCCTTTTCATGTAGGTTTACTTCTGTATGTGTTGGCCTCTTTTAATTGCAAGTTACAAAAAGTAAAGATTTTGACAGATGTGATATTTTAACTGACTGATATGTAGGCTAACATTTTGTAGTTTCTGTGTCAGTGTGTGTGTGTGTGTGTGTGTGTGTAACGTTTGCACACTTACTGTATCTGGTCCTACGCTTACATGCCTGTGTGTCCTGCCTATATCCTAGAATCTTGGAGCTCCAGCAGAACGGTGACATGGATATACTAAAACTCAAGTGGTGGCCTAAGGACAGCCCCTGTGATCTCTACAGCTCAATTCAGACACGACAGCGCGGCAACGCCCTGGACATCCACAGCTTCGCCGGCGTTTTCTGTGTCCTGGCAGCCGGCGTGGTGCTCTCCTGCCTCATTGCCATGGTGGAAAGCTGGTGGTCACGGAGGAAGGGATCCAGAGTCCCCTCCAAGGAGGTAGGGGGATGGATGTGTGACTGAAAAGAGGAATGATGGTAAAGAGAGAGGTATAGGCTGTATGAAAAGTAAAGTAAGAGTGGACAGATGACGATAGGATGGATGATGGGTTTAGTTTCAGGTCTATCTGAAGCAAGGGGAGAAGGGTGTAAAATTTGTATACACAAAATCTAGACTTTGTGGCCAGGGGTGCTAAGTTGAAAAAAAAACATAAATTCCTCAAAGTCAGGATGCATGAGCAAGAGAGATATGAGCAGAGCCTTAACCCTGTGAAGGAGCTGTGACGATTACAGCCTTTGAAAATCAACCATGTTCACAATGTGACTTCCCCTGAACTAAATTTGTCCAGAAGTAGCACCAGCAATACTATCTTAATAGCACAGGCTGCAACTTTATTTGTTGACAGGTTTTTTGCACTTTCTATCAAAAAGAATCCTGCAGGTGCTATATTAGATGAGATCTTCGGTGATATAACTGACATTGGGTCTTTTGCATAGGCAAAGGAAGGTCAAACAGGATTGTCAGCGTATAAAGCATCCTGTCATCTTAATTACTCCAGTTGTTTGCATAATTAAAGTTACCATCAAATGATCTAAACAATTAACCAAACTCTGCCCAAAGCAAATTGTAGTGTAAACTAAATTCAGCAGCAAATTTGACTTAATTGCAGAGAGTGATTATTTTTTATTTATGTTTTATTCCTTCTTAGACCTCATTAGTTGATCTAAAGTACTGCCAATTCATACTGAAACCAAATCTAACATGAACTATGATGTAATATTCATAACATTATACACTCATACTGGGAGAGTTTGGGTACTATGAATGATGTTGTATCTGCATGTCCTCACAGTTAAATATCCAGTCCCCCAAGACCATATTTAGATTGTACCCATAAAATCTGTACATCTCTTTGCACCCAATGCACAAGCACAGTCCAGATCCTCGATATGGATGATTCATTGCCATTATCCTACAATTACTCTTTTGAAACTAGTAAGTACTTACTCTATTGGCCCCTATAATGTACTCAGTATTCTGCTACTGCTTGTGCCCTTCATAATCCCACATTGTTTTTGAAGTTTACTTAATGCTATTTTGATGGTGTTGATTTATTTAAATTGAGGTAAATGCCTCAGTGTCAACAGGTTTATCTGGAAAAATAGGACACTGACAACATTAAAAGCATAATACAAAAACAGTCTGAGGGCCTGGTGGAATGCTGCACTAAGCTTTGACCAAGTCCAAAACACAGACTCACAGTTTTAAACATGTATATTTACACCGGCGTTCTCTCCAAAACTGTGGCAACACTCTACCTTGTAAATTAGCAGCAGTGCCCTGTGAAATATCCAATCAGCCTGTGTGCGGTTGATCACCTCAGCAGGGATATCATTTGAGGCAATCAAAGTGACTCTGGCAACATCTTCCCCTCATGGAAACCCTGCTGTCTGTTGTGATGTGGAAGCTTTGTTTGCTCCACTGTAGACAAGACAAACCCAAATGGCAGCGTGTTTAGTAACTTTATTATGAATGAATTGCAATTACACAAACTCAGGCGCCCATGTAACCACAATATTCGCCAGAGGGCTGGCCATTGTTGCAACCTCTCTATTTCAGTAGCTGTTTCGTCCACAAAAGGCTTTGACAAGGATTTCAACCAGCTTCCAAATTAATTTCCAACTCACCTCGTCACCTCGCGTGCCAACAGCTATGTTTACCAAAACACAGAGGGAGAGTGTTCAGCTAAATAACTTCAATCAAAACTGTTAAATTGCAGGAAAGTGTGGCAAATTTTGTATGCAAAACATGCCACTCATGAACTGAAAGAAATGTAATTATGTGTGCAATAATATTTTCACTTTTGGTTTATAGTTAATTATTTGTGCGTTGGTTACAAATTAGACTGATGCATGAAGCAGCACAGATTAATTTGAACAGAAAATGTTTTTGCCACCAGGTAAGTTACTTCAGCCTCAAACAATTGCTTTTTCCCTTCTGAGGAAGCTATTTGATAAAGGCAGGTTAAGGTTCACTTGTGGATAATGACTTTAGAAAATGAATGTAGAACAGTTTACTAACTTAATCATTCACTTTCCAGTCTTTAGAGATATAAAATCATCTTATCGTCAATCAGAAAAGAGTTGTTTTGAATAGGCTACCATAATGTATTAAAGATATTGTTGCTTGGTTACCAAAATGGGCTTAAATGGGGAGGAAAAGATGACCATTACACTAATTAGGACTGTCAAAGTGAACATCTCTGCATGACTCTGACTACCAGAAATAAGTAAGAGAAGCTTGTCCCATCTCCTTAATCTTTGGTGTCATGCTAATTTAAAGTTCCACCAAGAATACATTTGAAAAGATGACTAAAAGACCGGAATGGAAATCGTGACTATACCCAGGATGATTTAGTGTCAGATCAGGTTACTTTTGATGATGAAAGACCAATAACACCAATCATCTGGAAAGTTTCAGCATGAAAACTTTATGAACCATTGTGATTAAATGATCAGCTCCTGGTCTAACATTGATATTTCAACACAAATGATTGCATTGCTAGGTATGTACAATTTCTAGATTTAGGAAAAGATTTCTTCCATTCCTAAGTTGTAAGTTAATTGTCCAGAGGAATAGTCATTGTTGGTGACATCCGTTGACATGACAGACAGAAATATACCACAAACAAAATTGAAATTGGTGTGTTATTGTAGGCAAACAGGTGGTTTGTGACTTGACTGATGCACCTCATTAGCTGTGATCACTGTAGTGTGCACAGGCTTGTTTGACAAACTACTTGGAAGTTTCACAAAGCTTTGTTTACTGCAGTCCAATACACCACCTGCAATTGCTTGCAACTGATCAAGAGTGGCAAATGATTTGTTGCATTCATCACTTGTCCTTTGGGCTGTTTGTTCACTGATTTATTTAATTGTTTAATTTTACTTCATGCTGATTCCTCTGTCCTCTTAAGAAAATGAATTAGTTTAACACTCGACACGCTGATGTTGTGAGAGGATTTGTGCACTTCTGTGAATACACAAGCAGGAGCTGGAAAGTCACGTGCCGACTCCTTCCATCTCAGTGAATTTGCCATGTGCAAGCTCTCCATGCATCTGGCATGATGTGCCATTAAACAGACTACAAGCTGCAGTGAGAATAGAGAAACATGTTTAACAGGAGGTTGACTGCAGTCCAATCTGCTTAAGCTTAATTTAGTTTCTCCTATATGACTGCCATAATGTCATTCTCCATCATCTAATTGCTTTGCTAAATCAAGTTACATATATTACTGTACATTCTACCAGCTATTATGTAAAGTAGCCTAAATAAGAAACACAGTCATCAATTCTGAGGCCCAGTCAGGTGAAACTACATTGCTGCTTCCAGCACAACCAGAAATCGGTCTGTTAAACATGTTGGGTTGCAATCTATTGTTTGTAATAATTTCTGAAGGACCCTAGATTATATGTTGCCACACATGCAACATCGGCAACTGACTGACTGCCAATATCATTTTATTTTTGATCAGGCATGAATATGTTTTTCTTCAGGACACACTTGGTCAGACACACCATATACCCCCTACCTCCGACCCCTGCTCAGTTACCAGCTTTAATCTGTCATTCAGATCAGTAGTCATGTCCGCTACCGAGCAACCACAAAGACAACAACCCTTTGGTTGAACCCAAAGTCATGTTAAGCACAGTTTGGTTCAGCTGCAACACACACAAACACACACGCCCCCCCCCGCCATCTTCATTAGCCATTAGGAGCAGCCAGTGGAATCAGCCCCTGACTGAGCGCAGGAGTGCAGCAACAGTGAATAGGAGGGACAGCAGGGATTTTAATATTGATAGTCTTTGATTCTCTTTGTAGATCTTGTTCAAGGTTTTAAATATCAAGGCATCAGGCCGTAACTGACATATGGGGATCACTATTATTGATTTAGAAGGTGCATATCCATTATAGGGTGCACTTCACATGTATTTATACAATTCCAGTTATTGATATTACTATTATTTGGTCCAGTGTCTCATTGAGCGACAATAAAAGAGGTATATAGTTTTCGAGTTATTTCGTTTTTTTTATATTTAGAGGAGGGAGTCGGATTTTATTTGAAGACAAATCAAAACAAAGCATTGGGATAGCATTGGAAGCAAAGCAATGGAAGGTCCATGTTGAGTACAAATTAATAGTGCATCATTAGAAAAGCCCCTTCAGTGACTCAGTCAGCCGTGATTGTTTTTGATAGTTGACCTCTGACATTCATCCTTCACTTTGTCAAAGCATTGACCTATTGATTTGCCGTTGGTTAATCTCAAGGTTCGCTCAGAGTAACAACTGAACCTCAAGGAGCCAGTGTGCTTCAAACAAAGCGCTTTTTTGATCAAACAGCATCTGAAACCCCCTGCAACACGTTGCATCTGACAATTGTAACTTTCGTTTTTTACCCAACTACTGTCATCACTTTTGGTGTCCAAAAGAAAAAAAAGACACAACGCACATACAACAATCCCTATTTGAGCAGTTATTGCATCTCGCCCATCTCTGTGACAGCAAGCTTTTCACCCTGCCTTTGAGTGCGGCTATTTTGGACGAAGAACACTTTAGCATTCAGATTTAGCCGTACAAAACGTCACACAAATTAGTTTGTTTGAAGCATACCCTGGCCTTAAGACAACTTGCCTGTAATGGCCACTGCAACTCAAAAATAGACCTCATCTCATCAAAGTTTTTCATTTGGCTGAGATGTTATTTGTTATTTCTTCCTAAAAGGTTCCTGCCATAATATATGTAAAAACAGTGGGAATACCATACTCAAATCTCAAATCACCATCTGTGCAGAAGCTTTCCAAATGGGCGACCAGCTGCAAAGCTGGTTGCTGAGAACAGAACAGGAGAGAGTCAAGCTGGGACCACTGCAGTATGTCCTGACTCACTGGAGGAAGGAAGACAAATTGAAGTCAACTTCAAAGCAGCTAATTAGATAAATGGAATATGTTGAATTTTATCGACTGGGGAAAGCTCTGCCTCTGCATGCAGTTTGGCTGTAGACATAGCCAATTGAGTAGGTCTAGTTTGTTTAATGTCATCCAACTTCTTAAAGTTAAATTAATAAAGTGAAGCAAACCATAAAGCTTGTAATTAACTCCGCTAGACGCCTTGCTCTCTGTCAGTTTAAATGAAAAACTTGTTGCCCTCTGTCTTGCTGTCAGAGTGAATGTTAACACCACTTTAGACCGTCACACCGAGCCGAGAGCATGCAGCTCCGTGTGCATTTTTGCAAACTTCACATAAAATAGGAAAGCCTGGTGACCCACTCGTTATGCGTGGGCTTAGAAAACCTTGGCTTACTTAGATGCATTGGCACCAGGAGTATGAATTGGGAGTGCAGACTTGGCATGAAGACTCCACGTCCAATGCCCAGTGTCCAGAGAGACATATATACAATAAACGTATTGTATAGAATATTCAGGGTAATATCAGCCACATAGTGATTTACATGGTTATCTCCACTATTACTGAATGTATTATGACAGGCCAACAATTTGAACCATCATGGTGATTGTGGAAATCTAAAACCATCGTGTTACAAAGAGCATTTTAAATTAACTTGCGTACTATCTGATCTAACTCTCCCCTTGGCTTAATCTAAAATGAGCAAGTGCACAAATGTAAAAAGGATTCATGTACATTGAGTGCAGCTATGTCTGGAATTATCAGTTGGGTCTCGCCTATCAAATACTGTTGAACAAGACCTGTGGATTATGTATTCAAAAGTACACTGACAGCGCTAATCATTTCTAATTAGATAATTAATAGACTCATCCTCATTAGTCCTTCCTGAAGATGACAAACAGCTTCCCTAATGTGACCACTCTTACAGTAACACACACACAAATGAGCTCACACTCTCACATGCATGCATACACATCATCATTGCCTCACATTTAGCTCGCCTCTTCCGTCATGTCAGCCTTGTGTCAATATAAAGCATATGCCATATCATGAAAGTCATTAATTCTCGAGATGTTTGTTCACTTTGTTTTAAACGTGCTTTATAAGCCCCTGTGGTTTTCGGTTCATGTTCGTTTCCTCTGTCACCGGCAGCAATCAAGAATCAGGTTATCTTACTTTCAATGGCAAGTTAAGATGGATGCAATTCAGTTAAAATTAGTAAATACTGGCACAAATCCTGATTACATTCATCAATCAGATTCTATGACCAAGACACCATCCCCACCCGCCACATGCTTCTTACATACATGAAAACCCACAATCCACTGTTCAAACTCTAATCCAACTAAGCTGTGTTTGTGTCTCTGTGTTTCTTATACATACTAAAACATGCATAATCACATACTGTGCAGGTCTGTACATGCCTTTACATTCATACTGTATGCTGTAATGCTGTGGTAACTGCTTTTGACTCTGGGCTATATGTCACCGTTTCTGTTTGTGCTATATGTTCCGTGTTGTGTGATGTGGAATGGCTGACATTGTTAACTATGAGCCCGCTTCTCGATGTAAACATTTTGCTTTGAGTTTCCCCGGCTTATACACTCAGAAACACACACATTTCCACAGAGTTGCCTAATGTGGCTCACCAATGATGAGAAATGTGTCCTGATTGAGTACACCTGACAAGACATACGTGCACAATAAAATGTTACTGTGTATTAACAGTCTACCTTCAATTCATCCCTGCTATCTTGGGATCTTTGACAGTTAAATAAATGATGACTACAGTTCACTACAGTTTTTATATCCTGAATATATTCCATATGGTAACACATAAACCTGCATTTTACCTACATATTTGGAAATTAATCATCTTCCTCTATATTGCTACAGTTTAAATGTGCTCAAAAGCATCTGAACCCATATTGGGCTGGTGCCTGGGTTTGTTTGTAATGATAGTACTGTATATATAAGAGAAAATTGATCACGGTGTCTTACCACTGCTCTGGAAAATAGTCTCAATTTGGACATTCTGATTCTTTTGATAAGCTATTCCCAGAGTATCTGAGGCCCATTTCATTCAAAGCAGGGCGGCTGTATTGCTATACCCTTTTTGGCCTATATATATGTTCTACCAGAGGTTTGTATGAAAGAGTTCTGGCATTGGAATCAACCACATCTCAAAAAGTTCAAAAGTGGAATTAACTGTAATGCTGCATAGTAACAAAATAGAATGAATTGTCATTGTCAGAACTCTTCCATAATGGTACATTTGTGGTTTTCACCATGTTTGATATTTCATATAATCCGTGTAGATTTAGCATGAGAAGAGCAGGCACTTCCTTGTGTATCATCATCTTTGGTACACCTAAAACAGCTGAACCTCTTATTTATAAAGTTTGTGGTTTGGATAGGAATTGCCAGTCTACTCATTCTAAATCTATATAATGATCTGTGTCACTGTGGCTCAAAGCTCTCATATTGCCTTTTTGTTTTGTTTTTGTAGATAAGTACTCTGTGTTGAGGGGTGTAGCGGGCGAGGGGGAGAGAGAGAGAGGGAGAGCAATACAAAATGCCATTTAAACATCTCCCCTTTCCAGGTATATAACGACTGTGTGAATGTCTCTCTGAGGACACAACACAGAACGGCCTGCTTAACTGTGTGTGCTGACTGACTGCCATGTCTTTCTTCTCGCTCACCCCCCACCCGTCTGTCTCTCCAATTGACTTCTCTCTCTCCTCCACCTCACCATCCTTCCATCTGCTTGATCTTGTCTGTCACTCATCCCTGTCTCCGCCGTTTGTCTGCCTGTGTGTCTGCCTGTGTGTCTGCCCGTGTGTCTATTTGGCTTCCTTGGGTTGTTTTGGGGGCTTGTTTTAATATTCCCACTCAACTTGCATGCACCAAACACACAAACACATTTATATGAATTACTCCACATCTCTCTCTCTCTCTCTCTCTCTCTCTCTCTCTCTCTCTCCTCACGGCCCATTTTGCTCGCACACACCCACATGCACGTCACACACTCACACCAGACGCAGGCAGATGGCCCATCTGTCAGGCAACCTGCCGATCCATGCCCTCACAGCCCCAACGAGCACCCTCTTGCCCTGGGCGGTCAGACCCAGAACCAGACCCCCAACACAGCCAACACCACTGTCCCCACCGCCACCCATTACCAGCCCCCAGCATGCTGCGACATTCCCTGTGCACTGATTGTGCAGCACTCCTACGAACCCACCAACCCCTCCGATCTCACCCCCAAAATGAGAATGACCACCTTCACCACCTCACCTCCAACCCCAAGGTTATATATACAATAAAGGATATAAATAAGTCATTGGGTAGTAATGCTTGAAGACAGATGCTATTTGAAATGTCATGATATATGAATGGTAATACATTAAGAGAACTGATGGACATCAGGGAACAGGGTTCAAACTTTGGTGTTCACAGTATAGCAAAGCTGTACCTTCAAAAATGTTTATATACTTGGCATATTGCCAGTTGACTATGTGTGCAATGATGCCTTTATGCCATTAGAGGGTGTTGTCTCTCCATCTAGAGGCAAGCTCTCCTCATCTTGAACCTGGTAGTCAAAGTTACATGCTCTGTAAAGTTATATATGTAGGTAAGATCCTGCAATTAAGTATTTATTTTAAGTAACAGAATTTTTTGTAAAACCTCATATTATAAAATGAAGCCAAAAACATTTTGTTCCAAAGTTGGCTTTGTTCTCTAAAAAAAATATGTATATTTAAATACATTTCATGCTTTACTACTACTTCACAATTTATGTCAGTGTAGGTTATGATCATTTGGTTGGTTCAGTGTTGACTTTTCTCCTGTAATGTTACAGTGGACATTATAATGGAGGAAAACGTTACCTTCCTGCACAGTAATATAAATGCACTCGGGTCCACAGTTTGGCATAAAAACCTTCACTTTTCCTTGCCTCAGTCCCTTTCAATCACTCCTCGTAGTTACCCATTAGTCTCCTTTCACAGACAGCCAACTGACCATTTGTGATTCACTCTTCTCTTTCACTTCCCTGTCATTTCTGTAATACCAACTCTACCCTTTGGATACCCCCCCCCCCACACACACACACACACACACACACACCTCCAAACGTTTAGTGTGTGTATGATAGTGTCACGACAAACGTTAGTGCCCCCTCGTCCTCTCCTTCCTCCCACTGTTCCCTCCTTAGATGGCAACCAAGGGGCACCACTGTTGGTCCCCTCTTCCGTGAGCTACATACAGTAGGTCCAGAGCCCCCTTCAGACCCCCCCGACCTGAAGGACACGGTCAGTAACTCTATCTTTACCCCAAATAATGTAACTCCCTTCCTCACAAAACCCTGTTTGACTTTACCCAAATAATATTTCCATGATGTGTGAAACACCAAAATGCGACACCTAAAATTGTGTGACACCCCACACTTACCCACCACCTACCTCTGAGACCCTTCTGTAAACCTAGAGAAGCACATTGCCACGTGTGTGTGTGTGTGTGTGTGTATGTGTGTGTGTGTGTGTGTGTGTGTGTGTGTGGACAATGAAAAAACTTTAAAAAGTTTCAGAAACACTCTAACTCCTTCACATAAGCCTTCTTCTCTCCATATCCTCACCTCATTCATTGCAAGCTCCCTTGCACCACGCTCCACCCTTCCCTATCCAGTAAAACCATGAAACACCATTCAGTGAGTGTTACCATCCTTTAGACTATGTGGATAAGCTATTTATATGTGAATATAGTCATTATAAGTTTCATTTAACTTATACTAGAAGTTAAGTTAAAGCTTAAGTTATTGTATGTGCTTTGTCTTTAAGTTAAATTGTTAAGAATGTTAAACATTGTTTGATTGAAGTTGATAAATGAGGCATAATAGCCACAGCGATGACTTTGAATGTGGCCTAGAAAAAATTCACTTGAAAATGAGATGTCAATCTCAATGTGAATTTTTTTGGCATGATGGCCAGAATGCAATGCAGGTGACACGAAACAGGAAAGATACATACAAGAAGTAAGTTAATGTTGAAAATTTGGACTGTCTTCTATAAAATAAGTTGTATTTGTAATATAATATTATCAACAATAGATCCCTGCACTGTGGAATCGCAGAGCACACAGCATGATGGTGGTGTGTTTTCTGTGTGTATTCCAGATGATCTGCACTCCCTTAAAGACCTTGTAGAAATGTGTATATGTTTCTCTCCTTGATACCACAGCTCAGAGTGTGCTTCTCTATCCTTCCCTCCATCTTCCCCCTCCTTTGTTTTTGCTCTTCCTGCTTCCTGTCACATCCATGTTTCCCTGTGACCATCAAACATTTATTAATCACTTTTATTTATCTCATTCTCACGCGTAACTATTGCAATTACCTCAACTTAAATCAAAAATTTAATTGTGCCAAAACTTTGCTTGGCCACATGCATAATGTTTTGCTCTCATCATTTCATCATCTGCATTGTCCAACACCCTTTTCTTGCTCTCACTTTTATTCTTACTATCCATTTATGCTGGTTGGATGGATGACATCCCTACGGCTGAATACAAATACACCCCATCCTTGTCCACTTCCTCTTTTTCCTCTGTGTCCTTACTCCTCTATTTGCACTCCCTTTCTCTCCTTTCCTTCATTTATCCAACTTTCCTCAATTTATATCTCTTCCTTCTCACAATCTCCCTCCTCCCACTTTCTCATCCCTCTCATCCTGTCCTCTATTTCCCTCATCTCCTTCTCCTATAAAAACACTGTCCCTTGATCTTTCTCTTGTGATATCCCTCCTTCCGTTCAAAAATCTTTTTTTCCTCCTCATATTCTTTCCAACTCCTTCCCATCGCTGCGGCCATTTACTATCACCGCTTCCTCTTCTCCTTCCCTGCCCCTTCCCACTTGCAGGACGATAAGGAGATCGACCTGGAGCACCTACACCGCCGGGTTAACAGCTTGTGCACCGAGGATGAAAGCCCCCACAAGCAGTTCTCCACCTCTTCCGTCGATTTAACACCCCTTGACATGGATGCACTGCCTGCCGCGCGCCAGGCCCTCGAGCAGATCAGCGATTTCCGCAACACCCACATCACCACCACCACCTTCATCCCCGAGCAGATCCAGACCCTCAGCCGCAGCCTCTCTGCCAAAGCCGCTGCTGGATTTTCCGCTGGTTTTGGTGGTGGTGGCGGGGTCGGCCTCCAGGACCACCGGACTGGCGGGGTCGGTCCTTTCAGGCAGAGGGCCCCCAACGGTGGCTTCTTCCGCAGCCCCATTAAAACAATGTCCTCCATCCCCTACCAGTCCACAGGTCCAGGACCCAACTTTGGATATGGAAATGATCCAGACAGGGGCACCTCTATATGAGAAGTTGTTCAGAATACAGTTGGTTAAGGAGGAAGAGGAGGAGGATGAGGAGGATGAGGAGCAAAAGAAGGAAGCGAGGTGGCTAGGGTCGGTCGTGGGATGGTAAAACAAATACATTATGGCTGAGCTGAAAAGTCAGAAGATAGAGATCTATGTACATAGGAATCTTTATGTTTTTGGTTTCTGCTTGGGTGTTTCCAGGGGCGTCCATTTTGTATGTGAAGAAGACGAAGGAGGTGGAAGTCTGTTGGGGCGTTCTTTATCCTCCTGCAAACCATGCTGGAGAGGTGCAAAAAGGGAAGGGGACGGGAGGGTGGTGTTGGTGGTGGGGGGCTCAAATCCTTTCCTGATTGTTGTTGTTCTTGTGATTGTTTGGGGGATTATTTTGAGGGATATGTGTGAAAGGGGATCTTGTTTTTATTGTTTCTGTTTTATATGAGGATTGTCTCATGCAATGGAGATCTGCTGAAATGACCTGACTATTATTATCTAAACCCCACCTCCGAGGGTTTAGTTTATGCTACTCCAACCACAGGAAACACTTCGATATTCCTGTGAGCTCCAGGGCTGCCATTGGTGGATGACTAGTGCTGTCTTTAGCCATTAAACAACTCCAAGAGGCTCACACTACTAAGCAATTATGGGGCAGTTGTTTTATGAAAGCGTATATAACAATAGTTTTGTCTGTAGCCCTTGGAATACATACAGCAGCCCCTTGTAGTTTTGAAAAGACCACATCTCAGTGAATATTGGATGATTCTACTTCTCCAGATTTTCTCTGCCTTTTCACTATGTGGGAATTTTCTCTTCTCTGGTGTTGTCTCACCAATACCCGGTGTTCTAAATGTGTAATCATCTACAAGATGGTAACCACACGGTGTCCTGAGACTTTACAGCTGAACACATGCTGACACCATCATGGTGCATCGGTCTGGAAACTGCTGAAATGCCATGACAGTGCAACAATATGACACTGTAGAATCACCAGTTTGATGTGTCGATCTTAAACTATTTCTGCCATTTTGGTGCATCAGCCTGAAACTTTTCACCATTTTGATGCACATTAAAGACTCTTTGTCAATCCCACTGCACTGTACCAGTGCCCACAGACCTGTAAGTGATTGTATGTAGATCTGACCTTTTCTTTTCTCACCTGTACTGTGCTATCTGCTTTTCAAGTCACGGTGAGATCCTCTAATCAGACTCTCAGAGGGATAGTAAAAAGGGATGATACAAAAACAACTTAAAGAAAAAAAACATAAAAGTCAAGCTGAAAGACTTTAAAAAGCTTGTGCTTATTATATGTATTTTATTGAATTTTGTTTTTGAAAAAAAATTGATTTTAATGCGTGGAATGTGTTTTGGTCAGGAAGTACAAAAAATAACATTGTTCTGAGCTGTCTACTTGTTTTTTTCTCTCAGCAAACTTTGAAAAACTGCTAAATGAGTGCTGTAGTCTCTGGTTTTGCATCATTAAGTCATTCAAACTTTTACATTTTGTTTTGCTTAATTTTAGTGCTGCCATGGCTCGGGTGTTTTAAAGATAAAAGCTCATTGTGTAAGGTCATGTCATGTTCGGGTTCATCAATCACTTCTTATCAGGTTCAAGTGGTGAAATGGAGTTTATTTTGTGTTGAGGAGAAGCCATTACAACAGCATCTTTAGTACAGGCCTTATATGCCAACTAGCTAGCTAGCTGTACCCTCCCAATTTCCAGTCAAACCCAAAATATCACCGTGTACTGGAAACATTTTAGAGCAGCAAATCAGTGGTTGTGCTTTAGGGTCATTGGAATGTCACGAAGAGTCAACGGCCATCGGGTCCCAATGGCTGCCTTTTATGAGATGAGTCCGAAATATACTTCTATTTCATATCTGTAATGTTAAGGGTACTGTTTATATAACTTGTTTTTTTTAAAGTGCCAATTAATTAAAATGAGACCATTAAGGTGCATTTGGCGTGGGGGAAGGGGAATGGTTTTAAGCATTCAAGGAATATTTTGTGGATTAGAGGGTTTGGGTGGTAAAAAGGAACCAAATCTTTTTCACTAACACTGTATTAATAATTGATAATGTTAGTTGCTTAGAACAAGTTTTCAGTTTGTTATCTTTAAGAACTAAAACTGCAAAATGTTGTGCGTAGAAAACTCAGTCAAGCCACAGTGTTTTGAAGCAAGCATTCTTAGGCATTCTTTTCTTATATTAGGCTACAGTATGGCTATTGAATGACAAATAGGACACACATTTAAAAGGTTTATTTAGTATAAATGAAAGAGACATTATAAAAATGTATATTTTACATGTTGATGCTATTTTTGTTTAACAAAAAGAAAAGAGTATATCATGATGAGCTTTAGTGTTGGGTTTAGCAGTCACATTACTGCATTTGGTTTACCCTCGTTCTGCCAATGGTCAACATAAACACATGAACACAAACTCTACTTTTCTCATGTCATCCTGAGTTCATTTTTTTATTTGCTGGCTAAATAACAAAAAAAGTGGCAAGTTGATTAAAAAGAAAGCATGCACAAACTTGCTCTTGCGCTATCAGTTAACATTTTTAATTTCATACATAGAACTACAGGATTTACTTGATAATTTTCAAAAATTTATGATGTACAGTATTTAATATAGGCCTATTTTGTTGTATGTGTTGCATATTATTCAAAAACTGAACAAACTGGGGCCTCTGTTACAAGTGGCAAAGCTTTCTGTGTATAATTTGTCTAATAAACAGGTTTTCTACAGTGGGATGGTATTTGTTGTTTTTCCTAATCTAGACAAGCATGTGAAAGGTTAAATTTCTTCTTCTTATTCAAATTTTGAATATTTGCTGTTCACTATTCTGTGTAATTAAGGGGCTCAGCCCTCAAAACACAGCAATGACTTGGAATTTGACACTAAATTTAATTTGTCTTTTCTCCATTAAATCCAAACATTGTCGATTCCCTGAAACTCCGTTTTTAAATATAAAGGCACCTCACTAATGACACAATGTCAAAATTTGACACTAAAGCACCTTTAAAGTCAATTTCTTTGGTGAACAGAGGTAACAATCATAAAGGAATACTGTGAAAAGCTCCAGAAGACTTAACATCTTCCTTTTCTAGACAAACGTTTCTCCTCTTCACTGCGTTCTGTTTTCAGTTCATCTAGCTCGTCATTTTTCAGAAGAAATGGTTACCACGTCTGTACAAGTCACATCTTACTGGTAAGTTGACCCGGATACCGGTAAGTAGTCATGCTTTCCTCAAGACAGAGTTGCTTTAACTGCAGGGTTTTACCATGGATTTTCTTCTTCACTCTCTTTTCTTTTATTGACATTATTTTATTAACATTTATTATCTGGCAACAAAGAACATCTGATTTGTTTATGTGAAATCAGAGAGGATGATATCCCTTGTAGTACTTGTAGCTGCAAACTATTAAAGCTAATAGATTTAAGTAAAGAACATTGGGTGGCAGTTAAGATAAAGGGAAATACAAAAAGCAACCATAAGATTTTTTTTTTTTTGGTTTAGGTGATCTGAGATGATTGCATGTGTGGAATAGATTTTAAGTTCAAGCATGAGCTAAGCTTTTGTGTTTTTTACTTCAAATAGGTTATCACTTCAAAGGCTTGTATACTGCTGTTAACAGCTGGATAGGGGCACTGCTGAGGACAACTGTCGTCAAGTTCAATGGAGCACTACATTGTAGTTCTCCCTTTTAACCATAAAGTGGCACTATTTAGCTCCTCCAATTACCAGAAAACTCGCTGTCTCTCTGTCAGACATGACTGAGTGTGTGCTTTAATACAAGATGAATGCCAGATTTTGCCAAAACGATTGGAGAAATTCATTTATCAGATGTTGATGGTGCTTTGAATTCTACTGAAAAAAATTGAGCA
Organism: Nannoperca obscura; assembly: GCA_036024295.1. Taxonomy (NCBI): domain Eukaryota; kingdom Metazoa; phylum Chordata; class Actinopteri; order Centrarchiformes; family Percichthyidae; genus Nannoperca; species Nannoperca obscura. The sequence goes on from JAVQJL010034190.1 coordinate 20,625, forward strand.
ACAACCAACTTTAAGTCAAGATATACATTTTCTTGTTATTGTACAAGTCAGGAGAGATCAAAGTCAGTAACCTCCAGTAATCCTAACCCATTCACAATTTCACTTAAGCAGAAGTATTAGGAGTAAAATGTATCCTACTTAAAGTATCTTATATTGTGGGGTTAATACTGATCAACATGTAAGTACCATTATAATGTTGCAGCTGGTTGTGGTGAGTTTGATGTTTATATCATCTATAATAATACATCATACTTTGTAAGCTGATTTTGTATGTAAAATGTTATTCTTCAAAGTAACTACAGCAGTCACATGAAGGTAATGGAGTAAACAGAGCATTATATTCCTGTTGCTTATTTATACAATCGATTTATTTATAGTTACTTTCCACCACTGTCTAAGAGAATTAACACTTCAATAATCATTTCCCAGGTATTTGAATGGCACTCAGAACGTTTGGAGAGAAAGTTTGAAGAGTTCCCTTGGCGTCGCTACTTTTGGAGCTCCGCGAAACGTTTGTATTTAATCACTGCCATCAAAAACAAAACCGTGTATTTAGTGAATGTAGGAAAGGCTACAGTTAAGTTTTGAAATCCCTGTCCAGCTCCCCTCACTCCAGTCTCGTGCCCGTCGCGCCCCGGTCTCCCGGGAGATGGGAATGAGAAGCGGCAGCACGCAGACTCCTCTCGCGCGTTGGAATGGGAGCCTCCCTCCCTCCCTCCCTCGAGGAGCCCCCCAGGCGTGACCAATGGAACATAGAGTCTCCATTGTGGCTGCGACACTTTAATAATCGCCAGCTACAATATCCAACCTGTCGGTAGCTTCAGGAGCCCGGTCCGGCCCGTTGGATGGGGGGGGCTTGTAGGTGGGAAGAGGGGGCGAACGCTCGGCGCCAGACCTCTAGCCCGCAAGACGTCCCCATGATGAATACATGAATAAAAAATAGAAAAGATTGATGTCGGGTTATCTCTGAAATTATTGGACCTCTTCCCACATTTTCCAGCTGGAGACAAGTCCCAGCTATTTCTTAGGATTCTGAACATTATGTTTAATGTTCAAGTTGTGATGTGTAATTGATAGGGTCATAGCCTACTGATTATAAAATGATTTTTGTTTGGCCCGAATTTTGCGATCAAGTCATTTAATGTTGCCAACACAACTGGGACTGGGCAGGAGTAGAAACTGATGCCCACCTGATCACTGTGCCTCACACATTGGGCTACTGTATTTAACATATAGCTGAGGCTATATCCTTCTTATCCTAAATCGGCCGTGGCAATTAAGTTAAATAGGCAACTTCCACCCAGCAATCAGTCCATTGTTCATTTGCCAGGTTAGTTCTAAAGCTTGCATCTCAGTAAGCATGCCTGCTTTGATCACTAGACGGCAGGTGGTTCCCTAAATAGCTATTTAAACATTATTTAAACATCTGGCAATGAATTGAAATTAATTCCAAGGTGAATACAGGAAATAACGTCAGTTGTATTGTCACAGCTTAATGCATTGCGTTCCGTCTGCGTGCGTGCGTGCGTGTGTGTGTGTGGGTGTGTGTGTGTCTACACTTTCTCCCCGCTGCTTCCAGTTGCAACCGCGCGCCACATAGACTGTAGCTCGTGTCAGTGCGGAAACTGTGTTGAGCGCGAGACCCCTGCTCATGTTTCCGTTCCCTGTGAAGCCCTTTTTACCAACAGGGCGTTCCGAGAGCAGGATCAAAAGGTTTTAGACCCTCTATAAAAGAAAAATGGAAACTGGAGATGATCTTAGAATGAATGAATTGACAATGAGCTCGCGAGCTCCATGAGCCGCAATATCTTTTTTTTTCTTCTTTTTTCTTGGGGGGGGGCATCTTTTTTTTCCAGCTGACTTCTGGTCAAGTTTTAGTTAGCTCCAAAAGTTTTTTTTTTTAAACCAGTCTCTTCTCCCTCAACGTTGCTAATTTCTACAACCTATTCCTAGCATTCGTGTCACTGAGGGATGAAATGCACTCCCTAAACAAATACAGCAATTCAAAATAACATTTCTAGCGCCTGTATTGTGATGAAGCTCCATACTTTGAGTCGATTTGGAGGAAAATATTTTGATAAATTATGTTCTTTCAGTATAGTGACTGTGGTAGATTTGGGTGTGGTGCACCTTATAGCCTGTGTTGACTAACTGTTGAGTTAGGGGGGTACTGGTGGAAAACGTTGAACTAATTAGGTTTTACAGCTGCCAAGGGATACAAACTTAAGTGCAACCTTTACACCGAGGAGAGCAGTGCACGGGATACAAGAGGGATGAGGATGGCAAACCTACCCTTTTCAGCTCCCTGTCTCCCCCCCCCCCCCCCGGCCAATGTCTGAGGAGCAAGACAAGACACACAGGTAGGAACTCTGTCCCAGCTGCGCACGTCTCGCGCTGTCAACTGCTCCTTACCTAAAATCGTCACCTTCCCCACGCACGTGCGTACCTGTGGGAGGTTCCCCTTACCCCTCTTGCGTTAAACACTCCTTAAATTGTAGCGTTATCATAAAACTTCCGGCTTCGCAGGGCCACAATCACCTCTCTTGGGCTTTACCGAGACTTCTCATTGGACGTCAACACGCGACCAGCGCGAGGAGGGGGGCTCCCAGACGCGTGCCGCTTTTTAAACCGACGCCGCGCCTTGAGACACCAGAGAAGAAGTCCCGCACGCGACAGTCATATTCACACAGTGCGACAGCAGTAGAGCAGTGCGTGCCTCCAAGAACTTTTTTTTTCTTTCTAATAGGCCTATTATTCTTCGGTTTAACTCTAACTATCTTTTGGGGGTTTTTTTCTTTTCTGGAAACATGGATGTTCGAAGTGTGGAAGACTGGAGCAAAGGAGCACGGGAGGTGACGGTCCTCGACTCGCGGCAGCAGAACCCGAGAGGAGCGGTGCACCAGCTCGAGGAGTCCCGCCACGACCCCGGACTGACGCTCGTGGACAGCTGCAGTGACCCACGCGCCTGGCTGGCTCTGGTGCAGCCTTCTGACACCTGCGCGGCACACGCCACTTCACCTGACTACCTGCGGCACTCGCCCTGCCCGAGCACCGGCTCCTACAACGGTGAGAAACGCCGCTTATAAAGTCAAGTTTGGACGACATTTCTGTGCAACAGGCCACGTGGATTTGAAGTATTAAGTTCTTTTGCGTGCACCGAAGGTCTCAACTAGGCAGAACGAGCAATACTTCTCTTTACAGAGAGCTTTAGTGCAACGTTTATTTAACAATCGAAACACTGACATGCGCTTGATTAACGACTGTAGGTTATATGCATTTATTGGGCTATTGGTTGTTGTCAAACCGGGCCAGTTCAATAATTTTTTTTCATTTTTCAGAGAGTGGCTCCCCGGAGTCCTCTGGCCATCCCAGCCCTCCCAGCTACAGAAAAACTGCCAAGAGCCCCTCCTCTTCTTCGCTCAAAGTCAGGGACCTGTGCCGTCTTAAAGGAGCCGTCACCGGGTCCGAGGACGAGACGTCGGCGAGGCAGAGAGCGCTGTCCAGCAAACCGGCCGGCGGGGTCCAGAAGCAAAGGCGCGTGGCCGCCAACGCGCGCGAGAGGAGGAGGATGCACGGACTCAACCACGCGTTCGACGAGCTGCGCAGCGTCATCCCGGCGTTCGACAACGACAAGAAGCTCTCCAAGTACGAAACTTTACAGATGGCGCAGATTTACATCAACGCGCTGGCCGAGCTGCTCGAGGGTCCGGTGTCCTCCAACACCAGCGACAACGCCTCCAGCGATAACAAAGCGCCAAAGTCCGGCGTTACGCTTTCGTCCGCAGTCGGGTTCGACGGGGCGAAGGACAGAGCTTCCCCGTCCCCCGCAACCTGTACAGCGGCGGCCGTGCCCCTCTCAGGGAGCAGCTTACCTGTCCATATCGGCGGGATGCCTTTCCGCTCGTCCTTCGACGAGAGTTCGTTTTCCGCCATGGTCGAAGAAGCGCTGTGTTCGCCCTCTCCTTCCTCCACGCGGGCGGGCAGTTCGCTCGCACCGGTCGGAGGTGGGAGGAAAGAGTCTCCCCGGAGCGACGGGGAGTTTTCCCCTCATTCCCACTTCAGTGACTCGGATGAAATAGCGATGGAGCTCCACTCGAGCGAAGAAGATGACCTCTCAGAACTCAAGCTTCCCAGACACCATCTTCACGCCGTTTCTTACTGAATGATTAAGAATAAAAAAATAACAGACTATATTAAAGGTTCACTAATAGCCTACAACAAAATAATGTCCATAAACTGTGTCAATCATACAGCCTAGCCGTTGCTAACAAAGCGCATTTTTAAGAGGATAGAAATGTTTGCTTCTTCGAAAAAGTCATGTTCAATTTTTAACAATAATTCTATTTTAACAACTTGTTACATAGTCTAAAGATTATTTTTACGTGACATAGGCCTAATTCGGTTCTGCCAATAGATGTAGCCTAATAGCCTATAATTTCCAGTTTCCATGGAGACGTGGCTGGAAGACCCCTCTGCCATGTCGCGTGCAGCACTGCCATGGGTATCTCCCACGTCACTCCGACCAAAAAGCTGTCTTCCACAAAATCAGAACTTTATGGATCATTTCTTATGTGTGATAATGTAAAAAAAAACACATTGTTTTGTAGCTATAATATGAATTTTGTTGTGATTTATGTTTTTAAGTTGTTCATTTGTATGTATAATGTATTTTGTTTTGCAACTTCAAAAGTTCATGATGTGCACTTTACAAATATACGAGCCAGAGGCTTGAGAAATGCGACTTTTGTTTTCAAACCATAAACAATATCGTTTTGCTTTGTTTGCTAGTGTAGTACTGCCAATTCCATACACATACCCTATTTAATGTAGCCATCATTGCTGCCTTCTTTTGTATTTTCTTTTGTATCTTCAGATGAACTTGTGTGTCTTTTGCTTTCACTGGATGAGATTAATTGACATGTATTTATTGCTGATATGTTTAATTTGATTTGCTTTTTATAACTCCATAGTTAAATTTACTGGAAAAAAAGCTACAATTTTTGCCATTTATTGTTATGTTAATTTGATTTTGGGAATAAAAAAGCAAACGCAAATGTAATGTTTCTTTGTCTCTGTTGTTTCCACACGTTTCTTACAACTGAAATTAACTAAACTTAATTTGATCAACTATTGTTTTTAAAATACATTTTGATTGTTGCCTATATTTCAATCAAAATTCGTCCCCAATAATAATAATAATAATAACAATAATAATTGGTTGTTTGTGATGTTTGGTAAAATAAGTCAGAACTATTAGAGAAACTTAGAGCCAGGCTTATGGTTTCTAAACTATTATGACAAAGACCAATAACCTAATTATAATAATGATAATAAAAAGAATATTATTATGGTTTTGATAAATAGTTCAACAAAAAGAAAAAAATAAAGGTAATACAAATGTTTCATTTTAGAAATTGCTTATAAAGCAGATAACGAAATGTAGCTCTAAATGTACAGCACTACATTACTGTGGCCTTCATGAATAACACAATGAACAAGTGAGGGACATCCTCATAAAGTTTACTGTTTGACGACCAAGTGATGTGAGGAAATATCTGTTCAAGTCGCACAAATAGACATTTCCATTAAAGTAAAGAAACTTTCAACACTTCATTTCCTCTTGTGTCATTTGCGGTAAAGTAACAGCGACGTGAAACGTGTTAAGCACGCGCTCGCTCGCCATATGCTGCAGGTGCCTTGCAGTCCTGTGATGAAGTGTTTTAAATGGCAACGTTTGTGGCGACTTTGACGCAAAGAAACGCCGCATTAAAACATAGCACACTGTTATTTCTTGCAACAATCTCCTCCGACCTCGGCGAAAAGTTTTTTTTTCTTTTTTACTTGAACTGTTGCCATGTAGTCCATTTGGTGAATACCAGATTTGGTAATGGGGAGTGTGCATTAATTTCAGGCTATTGTTGGCAGGCTCGTGGGCCGAGGTGTTGGATGGCCTCAATGAAGCACGCGCTGTCAGCTGGTGAGCGCTCGCGGGTCCCCACCGTGTCCCCGAGGACCTGGCTCGAGAGGGAACACACTTTCTCAACTAAAGAAAGACCTACACACACACACACACACGCACACACACACACGTCGGTACACCTCCTCCTCTCTACTTTTCTCTCTCTCTCTCTCTCTCTCTCTCTCTCTCTCTCTCTCTCTCCATCAACTCAAACAAACACGCGCACGGGGACGTGGACGCGCGCGCACAACGCTCGCACTGGGCTTTGGCAACCTGTCCCCTGCTGCGTGACTCAGGCTGAAGTGACTTTCTGTCTCGTTCTCCTTCTCCAACCTATTTGCGACTCATCTACAGTGTTTCCAAAGCCCGGGCGTGGTACAAAATCAGCTAAATACTTCGAAATTATTTATGAAACTACCTGTCTGATACCTGTCACTGCTCTCTCCCCCACCCACTGCTTTTAGCCAATCACAACCCGTGCCCCTTTGCTCGCCTCTCGAAGGCAGAGAATAAAGGGAAATATAATGAGGATGGTGTTGTTAAATTATTAACAGAATTTATGCAGGTAGAACTGTATCTGAGTATGATCAGACAGCCATCTGTAGCGAGTTCGTGTTGCGGTGAAATGGGATAAAGTTTCAGTAAACACGGTTAATGGCATTCAGCAAATTCACTGTTCTCTGTTGGGAAATACGAGGGAGATCATCGCGATTCTGCAGCAAGTTTTAAAAAAGGATTACATTTGATGAGGCCACAACAAGTATAAATTTACAAATATACTCCCCCCCCAAACAATCATTGAAACTTCCCTTGATTTTCCTTGGTATTTTCAGGACAGGGCTTTTATGGACGTTTTACATTTGAACGAAAATATTGTCTGTTTTAAAGCATTCGTGTGTGCTTTATGCAAATAAAAAACAAAAAAACAAACGTGGGTAACGAGAAAATCCACAACCGTGTCACGGGGCATGGAGACGACTTTGCATAACACTGACGTTTAAATTCATGGTTCACCGCAAAAACCACAATGTGCAACTTATTTTTAGCTTAATCTAGAGCTGTTTTATGTAATGGCTTCAGTAGAAGATACATTTGTGTCACTTTGCATTTTAGAAAGTAAAATGGAATCTTCAAATAAGATATGTGAATGTTTTTCTGAAATGATAAGCTGCATTTATATTTGCTCTGAATGATAGTATAATAATGAGCACTATCAGGCTTTATTTCTTTATCCAATGGTTTTAGGTATAGAAAGTGGGAGGTAAAAACCTCAACAGGTGGGATGCTGGTCAGGTTGAGGTTTCACTGTTTCAGGCACATTAATTATTTACGCACGGATGTTCGTTATGAAAAATAACAGCAGAGTGGTGGAGTTAGAGAGAACCTGGGATGCACTGACGCGTGTGGATGGTGAAAGTAAAAGAAGAAATGAAAAGAAACATTTTGCCCACTGCCTTCACTCACAGTTGTTCCATTGCTGTCTTTTAGCAGTATTTCTGTTTGTTTTCTATTAAAGAAGGTTGTTAAACAACTACGTAAATCGACCGTAAGCTGTTGGCATGCCTTACTTTCCTCTAACATACCTTAACAGCTTCATAAAGACACATTTTCTCATCCAACACATGCCATGATGCCATAAAAAACTGTGGCAGACTGGAATTTATATTTAACTCGTTGTGTAAAATAACAGGTTTAAGAGCATCCAGCAAAATTAAAAAGAAATACAAATGTGGAAACATGAACTTCTGACACCATGTTCTATGCTAAGTAGACTGTAGTAGACCAGTAGGCAGCACTAGAGGAACTAAAATAACATTATCATGCATAAAAGTAGATTGTATGCATAAAAAAAGTCATATAGAAAATTCCAGTGAAATCAGGAGGTGATAAACAATCTTAAGTCCAGAGGTGTGTTCAATATGTTTAAAGCCTCTGTTGTCACACTCATTTCAATAAATATATTCAGAATATGTGCATTCCACAGCTTCCCTTTTTTAATGAAAAGAAAGGCGCTTGCATTTTGTATGAGATATGGGGAGTCGAGCTGTGTGCTGTCCAAAAAGCCACTGGTCTCTCTGGGGACCCCGAACAAAAGGCAGAACTGGGCCATAGTCTCCATCTGCTGTCCCAGAGAGAGAGCGGGAGAGGGTGGCGAGTGAGGACACCATGGGCAGATAGAGACAGAATAATAAGTGAGAGGGAGGGAAAAAGAGAGAGTGGAGACAACGGCAACTGGGGACATGATGGGTAGTTACACGGTACGAGTAAGAAAGAGAAAAAGTTAGATAGATAGATAGATAGATAGATAGATAGATAGATAGATAGATAGATAGATAGATAGATAGATAGATAGATAGATAGATAGATAGATAGATAGATAGA
>JAVQJL010034199.1:0-15648 GCA_036024295.1 Nannoperca obscura
CCCCCCCCACACACACACACACACACACCTCCTCATCAACCCCCTGCGTCCTCTGCAGACCTTCAACTTCACTACTCTGCTTTGGCCTTGCCCAATTTGCTCAATGTAGCATCTCCAACTAACAAATCCTCCACATGCTGACAAGTTGGTGAAAGGAGGACAAGACTGCTGGCTTAGGCTGTTTGTAGATGATAGAGGAGTTCAAGCAAGCTAAAGTTTGAGTAGAGCGGGTTGAACTTATGTCATTTACTCTCTGCAGAACATTAAATCATTTTACACAAAGTGCAGCTTTATTCCATGTATAATTATATTGTTTAACTTATTTTTCTTTATAAACTTTATAACTACAAAATGAATAGTAGTATATGTATATAAATGTTTTATGTTGTTTAATTTCCTAAAACATCCGAGCACTATAGTTTTTAAAAAATGTTACTCAAACAGGAGGAAATTGTGCATTTTGTTGGGGGCTACTTTCATCTGCAGACTAATACACAGTGTTTACAGCAGCAGGACGGTGGGCTTTGATTAAGTTTGGGGTTAGGCATGTTTGGGTGAGCCTCCAGGGAATAACTGAAAGGCAATGCAATGCCTTTCTAAATTACCAAAAATTGTTTGTGTGTGTATGTGCGCGCATCTGTAAAGTATAACTTACCTTATTCTCCAGTCGTCCGATTAGTTCAGCCAGGCGGTTGATCTGAGCCTCCAGACCTTCTTTCCTCACCTCAACTGCACCTGCAAAAAAACCACACAGTTTAAATACACTGAACGAACGAGCTTAATACGAACTTTGTTTGTGACTAGATTTGATGAATACATATTTATTCAAATGTCTTTGATACATATTGAAATTTAATTGAAAGTAAATGTATCCTGTTTCATTTGTATTTATAACTGGTATCATTATAACTGGTAGCATACATACATGACAGTAGCATGACATTTTCTTTTCTACAGCTAAAATCTTTCTCATTCTGAAATACAACACCATCTTTTAGCTATCATGTGATGTTATTATTATGTAATTCTGAATAAGGTCAGTAGTCTGGACAGGGGGTGGTGCCATAGAAGGTGTTATATTGTTGTTATATTCCTGATTGGTTATATGGTTGACAAACTGCACACAACAGGTACAGTAAAACCACAGTTACACTAAGCGGGTACTGTCCAGTACATAAAGAATTATACCACACAATACTACACGATCTGTACTCTTTCTCTCTATTCTTTCCATTGTTCATCATGAATATTTCATGTAAAGTGGGAGTTGCAAAGAGGCTGATAAATAGGCAATTATATCTGTTTATCGGAAGGAACTTCTGTTCAAAGACAGTAGAGAAATGGACGGATGGGAATCCAGCTACTTTGAGGTGCGCTGTTTAATTGGCTCTTATTCCACTGTGATTTGGGGCTCTTCATAATTAGCTCTCTTAGACTTATTTGTCATAACATGACTTATTTGTCATGTTAACTCAGAGAGTTAACAAACTTGTGTGACCCAATACATCTTCTCCTTGGATCCACAATGTACTGCTGAACAACCATCGGTGGTAGTATTGTGCCAGGAAATGTAACAATGCACCAATCAAGGTGGGATGAAGAAGACTGCTAGCTAGTCAACACGGATGCAAACAATGAACAATTTAGCTTTTCCAATGTTTTTAAGACGTTTATAAGATGTTGTTAGACCTCAGTAAAACATAGTGTGTTTCGGTTTGTAACCAAAAACAAAAAAACTCCACAGGGGCCCTTTATTTGCAGCGTACTAATGTTGAAATGTTTCACACTGCTCCTTTAACTAATTATTGTCGGTGCGACTAAAGAAACCCTCGGGTTCCTTCCTCTTCTCCTCCCTCTGACTTATTTCTCTTTTCCTCCACCCTCTCGTGAGCTGCTGTCCTCTTTTCATCCCCTGATGACCCCCTTACAGCTAATTGGAGAGCTGACTGCCCACTCTTCATTAAAAGCTTTAATAGCCAGTCAATTAGGAGCTACCTCCCTCCGCCCTAAACACACACACACTCATCCACTAAACCATAGTCTGTAACCATGGAGACAGTTGGAGATAAAAGCCCAGTGGTCATTTCGATGGACTTAAAAATAAGTGTCTTGGTCAATTATAGAAGTGTGTGAGGAATTACAGACTTTGAATTTAGCAGTGGGCTGAAGGGAGAGGTCTCTATTGACTTTCTCCTTAATTAAACCCAATTCCAGTTATTCCACATTCACCTAATTTAACTTTCCCATCTGTGTCAGCCAGTATATAAATGTGCTGTCGTTACATTGTCTCTCAAATGTTTATGAAGTGACTGAAAAGGAAAATGCAGTCCAGTAACGCTAGAAATGATGGTCACATGTATCACATGTACTCATTTACTCTAAATTCTATGTTTTTTATTTGACCCCATGTATGCTTTATGATTTGTTTATGGTCAGTTGTGTCATACTAACTAGCAATGTTTATTTACTAAAAACTGATTTGAACTAATTGTAAATGTTAAATGTAAGCAGATCTCTTTCTCTTTAGCAGAATATTTTATATTTCTGTTAGGAGTTGCCAGATATTTCTACCCTTTTACAGGGTTCTTGTTTTAAAAAGGCGTCACCTGTAAAAACTAAGGACTGTATGGTCCAAGTGGGCCTGTACTCAGTGCAGCACTGGCACTTCTACCTTTTAGTCTTTGGTGAACCGTGGCTTTTTCTAATGAACTCGCACTATATATCTATATCCAGTTCTCTGGGCCATTTACAATAAACTGCATTACCCAGGGGGCCCTACGTGATTCTCGATTCTTTTCGCTAGTCTAACTAACATTGCAGGCCTGATGACTTGACTGCACCACACATCAAAGCTAGTGTACACAAACAGTTATTTTTTATTCTTAATTATTGAAATGGTTGTCCACTTGGTTAAATACATGTATGCAAGATCTCCAGGTGGGTGTAAATAAGGGGAGTTCTGGCACTTATTATTTTCTACTTCAATAAAATGGAAAATATCACAGCTGAACTGGACAAAATGACTCAAAATAGAGTAGCAAGCCAACATTTACTGTATGCACATTAACAAGCTGAGGGCCTTTCCTCCACCCCACTCAAGTTGGCCCACTCTTCCTCTCCCACCTACTCAAAGACCATCTTCACATCCTGTCATGGATAAATGCACCCTCCCAGAGGTTCATAACAACTGATATATCATCCTGATGGTTCTATAATAATCAGTACCTTCTTCTAGGACGGTACAATGCAAAAGAGGAAGCATGATCAGCTTGTTGTTTATGACATCAGATACACTAAAGGGAAATTCACATTTTAAACAAACGAACAGTTGCCATATATTATATCTTACTGGGATTAATTACCTGCTACTGTTTTTCCTACTTTTACAGACATCTGTCTCAGCAGACAGGAAAACACATGGCAGCTCCATTCTGTTCTCCATCATAGTCACATAATGTCAGGCACAGCTGGGCGTGCACACAGTACACGTGTACTTACAGACTTCTGCATACAAGGATTGTTATATAATATAGAGAGTTGCAACGATTAGTTGATTAATCGCTTAATCACTTTGAAGATGTCACTTTGAGCTATGGGAAACTGTGATGCACATTTTTCTAATTATTTTGAAATTTTATAGACTAAACGATTTATCGTGAAAATAATTAGCAGATTTATCAATAATGAAAGTAATTGTTAGTTGCAGCCCTAAAAATATATAATAAAAGTTCAATTTTGTATAGAGTTCGCCATCTAAGAGCATCTCTCATTGCATGCTCGACTTAAAGGTGGTGGTGGATATTTTTAGCTATCTTATTCTCTTTTCCCCTGCTTACTTTTTTCCACGCCCTTTGTTTCTTACCCCCGTCATCTCCCACTCACTGCCTTCCCGCTTTCCCTCCCCTCTCTGTCTGTCTTTCTGTAGAGACTCGGATCAATTTGCTGTGAAAAACACACCTCATACACACACACCTTGCCATATGCTATTATGGCATGAAAAGGAAGATGACAAAGCTTCAAGGCGACTTCAAATGTGCGCATGAGTGGAGGAGAACAATAAGGGAGTGAAGAACTTTAGGAGTGCTGGAGTAATTCATACATTTTGGAGGAGGACAGGGAGCAGGACAGGGAGAGGGGGAGAGAGAGAAGAAAGAGGAGTCATTAATCAATCGACTTGTTGAACTCAAGACAAAGCACAGCTGACATCAAGGTCCTCAGCTGTCAGAGATGCTTTACAGCGTACAGTAAAGAAGAGAGGGGGGAGGTCGGGGAGAAAAACTGAGGTTGAGGTAAAAGAGTGAGACTGACAAAGAGCACTAAAGGCTGCTTTCCCATCTCCGCCTTATTTAGGAATCAGGATGTATGGAAGTAAAAATACGTTTAAGGGCACCAGTGGGTGAGCACTGACTACTGCGGGTTTTGGAACATTTCATCCAATATGCCAGAGAGAAAACATTTCCTGTGATCATGTATAATATATAATAAGAATAATAATATAATATATAATAAAACGCTTATTACTGACTAAAATGTAGTTGTGAGCACATGCACCAACATTTCTAGGTGTTTATTTATGTACAATTATAATGAATTATAATGATTTATTCAATTACAGTATAACTCATTTAGGCATTTATCAATTATATTTATTTACTGTATTAAACTGTATTGTACTGCATTGTATATATAAATATATATATATAATTATTTATAAATACATGTTCTTCACTCTCTATGACAACTAGGCAAACTCGATTAGTTGATGAAGGCCACAAGGTGTGGCTAAAAGCTCCAGAAGAAAGCGAGTAAGTTGACCTTTAGTTAAGAAGATTTTGTCACCATTTCACTGGAGGAGTTATAAGCTAGTTGTTGATAAATGCACGAATAAACTAAATAAATTGTCTTTGTCTGCTCATAACTACAGTTTAGTGCATTACAAAGAATTAAGTATTAATATACTACTTATTAATGCTAAATGAGGGAGTTCAAGTAAAGTGGTTCAGCCTTACCAAATCATCTCTTGACCTCCCTTCATGCAATGTATCTTCACACCATGTCTTTAAACCAAAGCACTGGCTTATTGTTAAAATGACAAAAACATGTTTTATCTGCTGCAGACATAAAACAGACCACAGCAGTTTGGTTCAATATTACTAAATGTCTTCATCAGAACAGGGAGGCTGTTCAGTGACTGGAAATTAATTCCTAAAGCAGCCAGTAAAAGCTGCAATCAAGCAGTGCTTTATCCTCCAGCTACAGCTACTGTCCTGCGATTCTGATGGTGAATAGCTGATATCAAACATGACAACGGACATTGCAGCTTAGAGCTTAGCCACACACTAATGTTTACTGAAATGTAAAGTCACTGCAAAGTGAAAACGCAGTGCTTGTTTGGGTTGATGTTGAACTCATCCACCTTCTGTTTGTCGCCATCTGTCTCGAGCTTGCTGGGTGCTGTTACAACCTGAAGCAAGGCACTGGACTTCACAGGGGAGCAAGCTTGGCAACTCTAAGGTTTTAGAGCGCCCATCAAGAGTTGAACAGATGATGCACAGGAGGCGACCAATTTAAACCAACATCTCACCCAAACTATTATTTGTACTTCTCTGTTAACTTAGTGGCATAGATGTTTCCAAGCCCGTGTCTGCAGCATGAAGCTCAGTGGCCTTTTGTGACGCACTGTAAGCTCAGACATATCCCGCGATACGCCCTCCTGACAGATGACAGATGTTTGGACTCTGAAAGAGGAAGAACTGAAAATCATGTCAGTTTAAGCTGCCATCTTTCTACATGAATCGATTTTTTCTTCTGTGCAGCAGAACTGAAGCACTTAAAGAAACTTTTCAGTTGCTGTAAATCAGACCAGTGCATATCACTGACACTACTCATTTTGAACCTGTCATTCTCTCCGCACTTTGATGCCTGAGAACAGATCCAAAAGAGAACAAGAAAAGCTGGTGGCGTGCAAACAAGCAGGAATAATTAAATGTTGGTGTATAGAATCAAATAAACATAACTTACAATAACTTCTTTATAATGAGACCGTGTCTAGTTGACGAATTTTCAATGCTCAGCACAAACAGTGTGCAATCCTCATTAATAAGATGTTTGTGTTGAGGCAGATGCATTATCTGTACACAGTATCTATAATTGGGTGACATTACAGGATAGTTATGATACTGAAGATTTTCTGTTTTGGTGTCTTCTTAAATTCTATGTGTATTGAAATAGTTTTTCTGACAGATGATAGAAGATGCATTTCAATTATTAGCCACAGAATTATATATAATATGCACCCTGAAAAGGACTTTGAACAGTGCTTTGAACATTCACTTTCAAGGAGCAACAGAGGGAATAAAAAGCAGAAAAAATTGAGATGAAATAAGCCAAAATGCAGCAAGTTTTTGCTTTTAGTGCAGACTATCTTCATTAATTAAATAGGATGCTCCACTGGCTTACCACAGAACTTATATTTACTTTTTACTCTGGTTAAAAGCAAAAGATTTATTTATCTCAGATGATCTTAAGTCCATAAAGATAACTGAGTAGATTTTTATTTGGATTTTTTATCAGTAGGTTTCTGCAGTGGAAACTTGATATGTTGTTGGAGAAGTGAAAGGGGGTCTTCTGTATTTGTTTAAAAGCACAGAAGACTGTGTATGTTTAGAGTGACCGTGTCAGTGTATTACATATACAGTATTCACTTGAGGCTACTTTATTACCCAGCAGCGCGTAGGTTTGATTTAATTGGACCGCTCTGTCACTGTCAGTGGCCTGGCTCATCTTTTGCTCCTATTGTCTATATCAACACATCTGTAAATGGGTCAGGGTCAGGGTCAAGGGCCACATATCCTGGGGTGAGAAACTATGTCTCATTTTATTCTTGCCTGGGCTCATCAATAATTTAGCAGAAAAAAACCCTCCCAGCTTGAAGGCACAACGCAAGAAGGACTAATCCTTGTGTTGTCATGATGTAAATGAAATAATGTTCAGAGCGTCCTAAGCAGGTTCAGATGTGTAAAATGCTGCTATAACATCGTGGTTTAAAAAACACCAGGTAGTTCTGTCACCCTCCTATCTCTTATTCTACTGTAGCTTAATAAAATATTTCAACATGAAGTAAAATGGAAAGATTGATCAACTCTTGTCTGTACAATACATGTGAGGCTACAAACAGCAGCCCTTTAGCTTAGCTTGGCACAAATACTGGAAATGGGGGAAACAGCTAGCCTGTATGTTTTAACCATAGACATAGTGTACATTAAGTGGAGTACACACACTTGGATATTCACTGCAGTAGCACAACAACAACACATTGTGCATCATGTATGAGGATGTTTGTTTTGTAGAGGCATAAGATAAATGGTTCTCAGGCAGCATGCTGTCAGAACCAAGGCTTGGTGTATAGAATAAAGAGCCATCACTGCCATCACCCATCCACCCTGACAGCATTGTCGGAATCTGTGTGTACTTCATCCCAGTGAAACACCAACCAAGGAAACTGTTAGAAACACTATCCTCACTTAACTGCACCAGTGAGGCCATAAATCACAAAATCCTGCCAAGGCAACCAACTCTTGTAAATCTAATTTGTGTTTTATGCTCAAGTCTGTGCTAAAATGGGTCAAGTGACACACAACTGGCCTTGGTAAATGTAATGTGTATGTTGTAACAGTGAGCCTTTTTACTTAATGTGACCTGTTGGACCTATGGTTTTCTGTGTTTTTTCTGATCTACTTATCTTTTACTCAAATCAATACTGGCTTTGACAACAACTCTGTTTGTGCCTGTTTGCTCCATAGCACTAGTGTTTTCCATAGCAGAAACACCAGCAGCTTTTTGCATTTATAAACGTACATTTTTAGATATTTCGGAATGTATTTTGCTTACAAGGTTAATTTTGAGACATCACTGTAACAATACAATTTTGTAAAAGAATATGCTGAATTGCTTTACAGCGCAAAGTGAAAAGAGGGTGTTGTTTTCCTGACTATAGTAACAGGAGACAGGAGATAGTCCAGTAGTTTTGTATGTTTTTACCTATATGCTTTAAATCAGGCATGCTTTAAAAATATGCTGCCTTTATATACAGTCTGTTGATTGTCTCATCAACTAAAAATTGTCTCCTGTATTTTCGAAAGCATACAATAAGCATAGAGTGATTTCCCACCCAGACAGCCATTGGTTCAGTACTCTATGGGCATCAACCTGCGGAAACATGTGAGTTCATCACAGTTTGTTGTTGTTATCCTTGAGTGGTAATGTAGCTTTTAGCAGGTCGTGTCTGGAAACTCACCTCGTTGATGTGTCCATGGGTGCTCTGATTTGAGAGGTATTTTTAATGCAAGAAACCACATTCTCTTAATCCTTCACATAATGTGATGGCTGCATATTCTTTCCCTTGGGGGTGGGACCATTCATTTTGCTGTAACAATGAATCAATTTGTAATCATGCCAATTCTGCATTGGTTTGTTAAAAGAAGTAATTTGATTAAAAAGCTCTAGCTTCAGCATATCATAATCAATATATAGTGCTTTTACTATTACTACTAATACTGTTCCTGGAAATACTTTTTATTTTCTGTTTCTGCCACTACCCTTCCCACTATTGCTAATGAGAAAGATTTGATACTATTTAGTTTGGTTCATTTCTTATTGATGTGTTGAAGATATTCTTTGTTTAGATCTAATCCTCCAGTTACAGGATCATATTATGAAACTGGTCTTCACTGTTTGTTACAATGTGAATTAAAATGCAATCCATATCACAGTATTTAGTGAAACATATACAAACTTAATGGATAAATGTGCAGTTTCTCACGCAATAGAATAAGAATAAAGACATTTATTTGGTGGTTGTCCAGTGTTGCCTAATCATTACTGAATGAGATCATGATTTAGAAAATGAAACAGTTACCACTTTTGAAGTGTGATTTAAATCACCTTCCTGACAACATACTCTAGCTTGTGATCTCACCTGACTCTCAAAGGACAGATAGTGTAGTTGACGTTGCCATCAGGGGCACACCAGTGGGGTTACGGTGCACTTTGCAAAAGATAGTCTCCACTTCTTCCCACTGTACAAAAATGAAGCCAAAATGCCCTGGACACCAGAGCTGCCATCTTGCGCTGGTGACGTCATTTGGAGGCAGTGTCTGTGTCGTAGTGACCTGTGGTGGAGCCGTAGTATCAAGGTGCTGCCTTTATACCCGCCTGAACCAATCACAGCACATTCACTAATAATTGTCAATCATGATGTCATAGCCCCTTTTTATAGCATCAAATAACAAACTTAAAAAAAAAAACCCTATTCAAACTAAACTTTATCAGAAAAATTTACACTTGAACAAACATCAGCGTGATAAGAACTAACTAAAATGACAGAATCCATCTTTGGAAACATTTTATTTGACTTTTTTTGACTTTTCAGTTTGGCCCATGTACCATCCGCTAACAGGAGGCGGGGTTTATGACCTATACTACAGCCAACCACCAGGGGGCAATCCAGATGTTTTGGCTTCACTTTTGGGGAGCTGTCATGTCGTCCACCTTTATACACAGCCTATGGGATAAAATTATGGTCTGTTAAATGTGATCATTTTTAATTATTACTTAATTATTATTACTAGTAGCGCTCAAGCAGCAACGTGCTTTCAAAGGTTTATCTGTATTCTGAATGTGCAAGATGACAGATGAAAGAGCACTTTTTACATCCCACTGTTCAACTGATCAGCAGTTAGTGCTGAGAAATGTGGAAAGGCAGTGAAGAAGAAGACCGATAGCTAGCAAACATTATTTGTAAACAATGCAGCATTCAAAATGTTATTAAAAAAATGTTTTAATAAATAATCTACTTTACAAATATTTTATGTGGATGGAAATGCATTCAACAACTGTGTACACACATTGTATATATGTTCTAAACAATCTGTTGGCCACTGCTGTACAAATAGAAGATGCAGAGCAGATACATTATTAATGGTATTCATTAAGTTTATCACAGTGTTAGTATATTCCAGGCTGTCAAGGATTTGCCTTCAACTTTTTTGACCATACTGTCCATGGGCAAAATGACACACTGACCCTGAAACAACCGCATTGAACACCTTTAACTGACACCTGCCAATGACATCTGAGTGGCTGGTCACATTTTGCTCTGCCCTTTGAGGCTCTCCTCTCACTAAACCTCAACTTTTTTGTTTGGCTCTTCTTCTGTGAAGTTTGCGTTGCGATGAATTGATGCCATATCTCAACGACTTTGAAAGTGTCATGTCTTGAGTGATTAATTTGTTCGAGTGCGTGCAAGGTGTCAAGGCGAGCGTGCGCTGCAGTGTTAACTACCAGCTGGTAGAGAGAGAGAGAGAGAGAGAGAGAGAGAGAGATGACTGTTACAGAGTAAATGAGAGAGAAGGGAGGAATTGAGTGTGAGGGTGTAATGATGGTCCTCCTGCACATCCGCAAAGAGAATCACCAGCCTCAATTTGTGTGTTTTAGCTGATGTAACACTCCCCCCCCCCCCCCACAAACACACACACACACACACATACACACTATAAAAACTCACTACATAGCAGATTTCAAGTATTAAGTGCTGACTGGACTCATATACACACTCACAAATTTAACTTTAGCTCTTTCAGAGATCTATTAAGCAGGTTTCTACCTTCTCCCTTTGATTCCTAGATTCCTGTAGGAACGCTGCAACAGACATGTGCAAGTGGCTGAAATAAATCACACTGGGATGAGACTGTGTTTGTGTGTGTGTATGTTTGTGTACAGTGGATGAGAAACTGCTGAGGGGCAGTCAGAGTTTGATTCCTGCTCACCAGGAGTGATGTCCTCTCACTAAAGGTTGTGGGTATGAGGTTTATCATACAAGATCATGACAGATGGTTTCTAACCATGTATTCAGAGGAGGTGTGTGTGTGTCACCTGAAGCAGTGTTGATGGTCCTGATAGCCTCCCTGGCACTGACTCTGTTGTTAGGGGGATAGTCAGGGACGGTGTTTTCATTGCGCCTCTCTGACCGTAGATGACTAAAAAAGCAGAGAGAGGGAATGGGGGGGGGGATTATATTGATGAGAAAATGTTGCGGGTATGTGTGTGTGTGTGTGGGGGGGGGGGATGAAAGAGAAAGACAAAGTGTAAAAAGGAACAATAAAATAATTTAGGCAGTTGAAGTAAGGATCCACAGGGGATGAAGAAGAGGGGGAGAGAGAGGGTGATGAAAATAATCAAGATGAGAACCTGTGTGTGTGTGTGTGTGTGAGAGAGAGAGAGAGAAAGAGAGAGAGCAAAAGACAGATTTCAAAGGATTTGTGCTTTAAACACAATCTGATTTAAATGATTACAATTAGTTTTTATGACAAGTGTACACACACACACACATTCCCAATTTCACACAGTGAGACCCTCACTGGCTCACCCTGACTGGCTGTGCTGCTCGTCAATGGCGTCCACGGCGCTTTCCACAGAGCTCAGGAGAGACTGGATCTGATTGGCTGATTCCTTCAGCAGGAAACGGGTCACAAACTGCTCCACGTTGGTTCCTCTCTCATAAACCTGGGAAAACAAAAGAGCATGATCGTGTGCATGTCATTCAAAAACCTTATTTGAAACTGAATGTGAGTCGCTCCGTCAAACGTTTTAATACTAACATGCCCATCAGCAGTCAGTGGGAAGTGTTTTTTTAATAAAAAACGAAAGAAAATATCCTTTTCCTTGATCATGTCTTTCACACATCACAGCCTCCCTGTTACTTGCTCTACTCCCTTCACTTCTCTGAAAAGATATTCCAGCATAAATCTTTTTAGAGTTCCATCCTTGCATCCATTTGATGGTTGAAGGGATTCTCAAAGTGGACAGGCAGCATGCAGGGAGGCCAAAAAGAACAAGTAAAATAGACCTTTAGCTCTCCATCTTCCACCTGTCCTTTCCCTCACTCTTTACTCCATCTCTTCCTCTTCTCCCCCTGATTTACTGATAGGACTGTTTGGTCTGAAAGTTTGTTTCAGGCCTGATGTAAACCTTTAAAACGTTTGAGTCTGAACTTAAAGTCTGGCCAGTGGGGAATTAAAAGTGATGTATTGTAGGTTTTACTGCATATTGTTTTGGATTCAGCAGGAATAACTTCTCTTAAAACACAACAGTAGTATGACCCAAAAAAAGCATGGAAATAAATAAAGTCTTCAATCACTTCTCTAAATAATGCAGATTCAAATAGACAAACTCAGTAGAGCATTCAATATTCAGCTCAAAGTGTACTGATCCATAGGTATCAATCATTTTCATAGACCTGGTTTAAATTTTCCCAACTGCTGCAATGAAATGTTGAGGGAAAATATATCCAGAAACAGAACGGACTTATGTGATAGGCCGAGAAAAAAATGTAACTGTCCGCATTCACAGGAGAGAGGAAAGAAAAAAAATCCTGACAGTCCCTCAACTGCACTTCAGAGGAACTGACTGTTTTAGATAAGACTGGAGCTCCTGCTTTAAATGTAATGACCTTTTCACTGCCACCTTTTAATTATTTAGGGATTTGACTGTTCGCTAAAAACACCACCCCTGAACAGTGACTGTAGTTTAGCAACCGTACCTAGGCACAGCAGGCCTGTCAAGCTTTGGATTTCTCCTCATGGCAAAACTGTGTGCACGGGGGTGAAGAAAGCAACAACAAAAAGCCACAGTTGGCTTTTTTTTTGCCTTTCCAAAATCAAAAACACACAAGCAAAGAATGGATTAAAAAATGTGTTTGACTGCTCCAATATTCAATTCAATTTAATTTTATTTATATAGCGCCATATCATACCAAAGTTATCTCAGGGCACTCAATCACATGGAGCCGGTCGAGACCAACTTCCACACACACAAAGACCCAACGTTCCCACCATGAGCAAGCACTAGGCGAAAATGGCAAGGAACTAGGGGAAGAAGGTGAATTAGTGACAAGCATTAATGGGATAAGTGAGCAGTTGTGTGTGAAAACCTGGTCAAGCCAGCCGCTGCTTGGATTTTTATGCTTGTCTACTAGTGGTACAGGTGCTAGCAGTGGCCAAAAACTACAACAGCCCCTTTATCAGTAAACACTTATCATATAGCAAGTAAAAACGATACTGTATGCACCTTAAATGCAATCCAATTATAAGCAGACGTTGCTATTTATTTTTAAAAGTCTACAGTAATATCAGATTAAATTTGTCATGGACATATATTCATCGTGAACACAATGAAGGTTGAATTTTACTTAAGGACATTTTTCAATAACAGTCCAAATATGACAAGATTGCAGTGTCCGCTGGAATAAGTTTGTTACTGCGGCTGGAGGGGGGGGGGGGTGCGCTACCTGCTACAGAGCAGTAGCAGCGCTAATTTGCTAGCGCTGTTTTCAGTTGTGTGTAGCCTATGTATTCGATTTCAATTCGATTTTAATATTTTCTAACTGTGGCGCTTGTGCCACAAAACAACATTACCAGTATTATTTTATTTTTTACAACTGGATTTCCAATATTGTGCATATACTGTAGATTTTACCTGTTCTATCCAATGTTATAAACGTTTGCTGAATACTTTTTACCGTACTTCTGTTTACTATAAGTACATAAATATCACAAATAGGCAGACATGAAAGTGTGAGTGCCGTTGTCCGAGCGCTAGCTAACTATATTCTCTTGCTTTATCTCAAAATTTGAAAATGGACTAAATTGACAGATATCGTACATAGCAGTTTCTTTTCGAGTATTTTTTGGCAGCTTACGATCATAGCTAACTTGCTACTTAATTAGCATGCTAATATAACATTTATGTAGCTTGTCTTGCAACTTCGCTGGTTTCCCTCACGTAACGTGAATTGAAAATGCTGCATTACAAATTTAAACGCTCATTACTCAACTACACCTGTGATATATATTCATATTTCCAATAAATCTAAGTTCGCTTACCTTAAGCAGCCCTCCAGTTTGCGTGTATGCCCTGCAGGTTACCACAGATGAATGAGCGGGGGACAGGAGAAGCGCGCTTTTCATAAATTTAAGCGCATCCGTCCTACGGACTCAGAATGAATACTTTCTGACTTCGCTGACCGATACAGTGGTTAGGGCTCTCTGCGGTCGTTTGGACCGCAGCTGGGACAAGCCCGCAGAATGGGTGCGACTGCTAAGAGGATCCTCGGACGGTAAAGCTGATCCGCCCCGGACCTAATTGCTGTCTGGGTAAGCTTATCTCCCTCTGATCAGTTTTTAATTGTGTTTATAGTTTCAGTTGATTATCTCATCTCAGTGTTGTAGTCAAGACCACCTTAACCGAGACCAAGACATGACTGAGACCAGAGTGTACCGAGACCAAGACAAGACCAAGACTTTGAAGGATCGAGACCAAGACCAAGGCAGGCCCGAGAACGAAACCAAAACCAAACCAGCGCGAGTCCCACACTGCATGACACAATAGTATAAAATGTGGAACATGCAAACCATATGCACTCCTCAAATTTTCATTTGTTTTTTATGAGCAAATAAATACAAACACTAAGGAGCTGAAATCAACTTAACCATCTTTATTCAACACTCATTTTCCATGCTTTACCATCCACCTAAGACAGTACAATTGGTTGTGCAAAGCATTAGGTTTTCTGGGTGACTCTTGTCTTTCCCTACAAATATTACATACAGAATGTGTCAAACAATTATTTAATTAAGTCATTAAATTTCTCGCTTTTCTTAAACAATATGTTTTTTGTGGTTTTTGAACCAACCTTGTATAAATTTGTGGAATTCACTAACCTCATAGGTAGATATAGATAATAGAACAAGGAATGCCAAACATAAAAAATTTTAAATGCAGAAAAGCTGTAAATAGTCGAGGTATATTTTATGCTTGTACAAAACAATAATATATATAATAATAACATAGTAATTATATATGAACTATTGATGCTCAGGACCAGTCATCGAGAGTGTGAACTACAGATTTAAGATTGCTTTTAAATTATGTGTCTCAGCTTCAAAATAGGTCTGACAACCTCCACTTTAATGTTTTCAAAGCAACATAAGATACCTAATAAAGGTAAAACATTCAGTGGCCTAACTGCAGGTGTTTCAGTCATAAAATACCAAACTGTTAAATTGGGAGCAATTAAAAAAATTATGACATCATATGCCAAACCCAAACCAACTGTAGTGGCAAAACCAAGCTCACCACCAAGGATAAACACATAAAGGGGTGGTTGCTAAAAACCACAAAACATGGCCATCAATGGGAAATGAGTTTAAAGTAGAGTCTCGTTTGCATTTTAAAAACATGAGAGATTGCAACATTCTGTGACTTAAACGTGCACGACGGGGTCTCATTATAATGCCCCCTCTACTAAAAACCCTCTCCACTGGTGCCGAGGAGGCAGGAACTGAAAGCACCTTCAGTGCCAAATTATGGAGTTGTAGGAATCTGCCATGGTTTTTGGCCCAGAAGACAAGTGCGACAGTCATTGATGGATACCGACTGAAACCAGGAGCACGAGGCCTGCACGGCCTGACTCCATTATTTTAGAATTCAATTCAATTCAATTCAATTTTATTTATATAGCGCCATATCGCAACAAAGTTATCTCAGGGCACTCTATTGCATGGAGCAGGTCGAGACCAACTTCCACACACA
>JAVQJL010034200.1:0-18180 GCA_036024295.1 Nannoperca obscura
GGGGCACGGAGCCATTACTGCCACAGAGATCTCCCAGAGCACCACTGTACACACCCATCCCCCTGGGTCGGTTCATTTTGTTTTATTTTACAATTTTATTAAAACTTCATTTCATTTTACAGTTTTATTATGGCTTTCCAATGTTTTTCTTTGCCTATGTAAAGCACTTTGAATTGCCTCTGTGTTTGAAATGTGCTATATAAATAAAGCTGCCTCGCCCTGCTTTCCTAATTAGAAGTAACAACTAGCCTGCTCGTCTTAAGCCGCCTTATTTACACAGTGTGTGTTGATTTTCTTAATGACTACATGAACAGATACGACAGTAAACAAGAATTTGTGATTTTAGAACATTGGCAGTTTTAAGTCTGTTATGTACATGCTTAACAAATGAGCTATAACATGTTAATTAGTTTGTTTTGGAACTGTTGGTAGTGCACTCGTCCTCCAGTCTTTACACTAAGCAAGTCCAGAATCCAGCTCTGTATTTAATGCGCAACATTAGATTAAACAGAGACCGTAACAGAGGTTGAAACAAACAAGATATAACTTGTTTATTAGTAAACTTTAGAGGTGCTGGTTTTAGAGCTAAGCTAGGTGCTAAACCAGGGAAACCAGCTGCTAGCAGTAGCTTCATATTTACCATAGCAACATGAGAATGGTATCAGTCAAGGGACTGTCACTGCGCCCACACACTTTGATAACACACCATGGTAATTAGTGGTCTCTATTTTTATTCAGATGGAGCCAGAAGAGCCGGTTCAGCTTACCTTCAACTTGTATGCTAAGCTAGGCTAAACACCCAAACTCTGTACTTACACACAGAAATGAGATCGATCTTCTCGTATCACGCACGGAAAGAAAGCAAATTTCCCAAAATATAGATTTATTTCTTTACACATGGGTACCTTGCAAAAACGATTCTAAAATGTAATGTAAAAGTTCCAATCACACACTGAAAAATGTCCTTTAGAGAGTAGAGAGGGAAAAAATGGCAGTGAGAAAAGTGCATGTCAAAAAATAAACAAGACAGAAAGAGAAAAAGTCTCTTTCTTTTTCTCTTTCTGGGGTGAGACAGAAGATTACCACAGAGGCATTTAGAGAGAATGAGGTAATAATGAGAGAAACCAGAACAGAAAGGGAGGGCCCACAAGGCCAGAGGGAATCAGACGGTCAGAGCGACGGGGGGAACAGGAAGCAAAATGCAAAACAAAAAATATTTTAAAAGGATGCACTTGTTGTACCTTCTCTTTCAGCCCGAAATATGAAGGTCCGGAGGAAGGTGACCACCTCAAACTTGTTGTCACCCAGTCCTCGCACCTGCCTGATAGCACTGGCCAGGACCATACCTTTGGAGTACATCTCCTAGACAGGGACACATACAAACAGATGAAGAGTGCTGCCAAAAACACACACACAACACACACACTGAATTGATGCATAAACACAAGCGGACACGCGCAGCTCCATGCATGCTAATAATGTTATTGAATTGTTGCTTATTCCTTTTATCTGCATTTGTGGACCCGCAATTACTGTGTTCCAGTGCATTGTTTGCATCAATAGATGTGTAATTTAGAGATGTATCACCATCGGGCTAGGATTGCATTCAATTTGAAACGCCACTGACAGACATCCTCATCAAGCGAGAGCCATAACCCATCAATACAGCGTCAAATTTATTTGCAGAAATAGCTTCCCTCTTCCCTTTCAAGCAATAACTTTGATAAATGGCACTGAGCTCTTGGGCGAGAAGCATTTAAAGCTGCCGCAGGAATACAAACACGAAAAGCCACACTGTACGTTTTCGTGTGAGCCGGATGCCGTTAAGCAAGCCGGGAGAAATTTGCATCTACGCGACCTCTGACATCAACGCAAGTAACTCAAATTGTAGACCTCAAACATGTGTGAAGATGCAGTAAGACAAAACACAAGAACAACATAACAGAGCGCTGTCATTTGGGTGTTAGGAGACATCATAAAACAAATCTACAAGCTGAAAACAAACTTCTCAAATATTTAAAAAGAGATCGGCACGCTGGCACGGGGGATTTGGGTAAAGCACAGGAAGTGCTCGTTGGGTAAAGTGGGATTGGGCTGTGTGTGTGTGTGTGTGTGTACGGTTTCATTACCCACATGTTCCCCCAGCAGCTCTAGTGGAGGCATCCAAATAAGGAGGATGTTGCACTGGAGGCTTCATGACCCTCTTTACAGACTCCCATGACAATGGCAATTAAAGTACTAGGTCATTGTCAATATGAAAAAGGAGACAGAAGGGGCACACACACACACAAAAATAATAATAATAAAAAAATCACACGTCAATATTATCACTTCTAAAGAAGCAAGGACAGAATGGTAACGCCATCCAATCAGTATTCAAAGCGTGATGTGGCGAGCCGAACACAGAAATGCCCTTAAAAGTAGTTTTCAGTAGCAAAGAACATCTCAGATTGTAATGTTCTCGCAAAAGAGTGAACTGGAGGACAGTAAGTTACGCTTCTGTAGCTGCATGAAATTCACTGGGTTATAAAATAAAAGGGGGGGGGTAGCAGGGGTCGTTGCAGACATTGCATTATTCATGTCGATAATGTCATTATCATTGCAAAGTATAAAAAGAAAAAAAAAAACAGACATGTCTCTTTTTCCCCCCCTCTCAGTCGCTCTTCAACAGGCCTGACCTGAATTCTGATCGTCTGCAGCCCTGTGCTCAATATAACGGCTTGCGGCTATTGCCAACGCGCAATTCTGTACATTTGCTTTACCGTACTGCGCCGTCGCATCCTGCAAAAATAAGACGGAGTGCGAAGTAAGCGGAGGAAAGATGGATTGAATAAAAAAAATTCAAAAAGGAAGTGAACTTCTGACTCCCTCTCACCATGCTTAATTAAGCCGATGACCTTGCCATCCACAAAAGCCTATTTCTAGAGACCATACAGCCAAAAATATACCAGCAGGCGCAGTCAGTTAGGGAGGGCGGGGGGGGATGGATGGATGGAGCGAGCATGAAATTGTAAAAAAAAAAAAAAAAAAAAATAAATTAGGTTTGTGTGAAAGGCCAAGGATAGGGCTGAGAGAAAGAAAATGGAAAGAGATACCGCGGAAGAAGAAAAAGAAAAAGGTAAAAACTAAAAAAAGAAGAGGATACAGCGGAATTCCATCATAAAAGGGGACAAAGCAGCTAGAGACGAGGGAGAGGAGGGGGAGACGTGTGGGAAAGATAGACATCATGTAGAAATGAAGATGCCTAAGAGGGTCACGGAGGGGTCCTTCTCATATTAAAGCAGGATGTTAACAATGGCAAGAAGTGGCTCAACCTAATTACCAGCCTCGTGCATTTCTCTCCCCGGGAGTTTCACACCGATATCTCCCGTCTTTCTCTCTCTAAATTTAGACACAAGTTAAAGAAAGGTGAGGAAAGGAGGAAAGTGTGTGTGTGTGTGTGTGTGTGTATGAGAATTAGCTTGGCGGCTGTGTGCTAATTACAACCCAAGTATGGGTTAACGGTAATTAATTGTTTTAATTCTACTTTTTAGGGTCACGAAGGAGAGGGTTGTTTAACTGCGAGTTGTGCATCTGTAAATACTCTGACGGCAGAGTCAGCGGAGACGCGATGAAAAGAAGCGGTCAGCGTTGAGAAAAAAAATCATAATAAACAAGTCAGGCAGTGCAGCCGCCCACACACACACACAGGTAATGTTTATAGACTACTAATCTCAAGAGGACGGACTGCCAACGACACAATGAGGCCCAACTATCTCTTCTTTCTCCAATAACAGACACACCTGACTCACCTCCCTCTGCCAAAGATCTCCTACGCACTCATTTCCCCTCCCTTCACCTCCCTCCCGCCTTCCCAACTCCCTCACTCCCACGTCCTCTCGTTCTAGCTGTGCCCATATCACTATGTCTCATTCTACCCTCTCAACATTTGTCAACCTATGTCATTTTGCCGGGCGGCTGTTGTTTCTTCTGGGGGTTTCTTTTTTTTTGTGGAACTGCCTATCCTGCATGGATAACTATGATTCTCTTCTTTTGAAAAACAACCCCGGTAAACTTCAGGAAACAATTAAAGCAGAGCAATGGAGCTAAAGCCTACAATAATGAAGGCATTGTGTGGGGAGGAGGGTAAAGAGGGTGGAAAGAGTTTTACCACCAGCATGGAGTTAAGGTTCTGGCATCACCACAGCACTGCAGTTTCAATGGAGGCATGGGGACACCAACTGGTTGTAGCACAAAACTGCACCTTTGAGGAAAAAATGGCTGTGGGCAACAATATTGTTGCTTTAAAGAGTTTAAGGTTGTCAGTGTGTCTTTTTTACATATCTTAGAACAAATAATTCTAGATCTAATGATCACAAGAAGCCTGATACAGTGTGAATATTTTTTAGGTTCCAGGTTTTTATGATAGAAAATGGAGACTTTTTATTTCAATTCTCAAGTAAAGTCTTTGGGGATATTGGACTGAAGTCTGGCTCAAGTCCAAGTATCAGGTTGAGGGTTGCGCTTAAAGCTGCACTACTTTGTTTTTGGGGCCCCAGTGCTGACAACACAACGTTACGCTGACGCTGACGTGGTTTCTTTACACATCTAGCAGATGTGTAAATACGTCACGTTTGTGTTCGCCTGATGAAAATAAGTCCAAACTTCACGTTGCTTTTAGCAGCTCACCAACTCCTGAGGAAAACATCGGGCTCTTTAGCTGCTAAACGCTTCGCTACACTGGCTAGTCGCAGGATTTGTCAGTACAGTCGATTTTATTTTTTTAGCTCTTGATGATGGGATGTAAATTCGAATGTTATCTTTTCATATTTCAAATAAACACCGATATGTATTAAAGCATGAAAAGAAATGAAGTCTACAGATATCTGCTAGAAAGATTTCACAAACCGTGGGCACAGTTGTGTTGATCAAAATGAAACCGAGCATTAATAAAAGAAAAAATAAGAGAAAAACACCCTCGGGGGCAGTACAGTAAGCGTCAGCACAGGCATCTTGGGAAGACACAGGAGGGTGTAAGCAGTTTTCAGACGGACTGATGCACTCGAAGACTGATCCCTGATCCTAAAACTTCATCTCCCCTTTGGCCTGCTATTCAGCCACCCACACCCACACACACACCCCCACACACACACACCCACACACACACCCCCACACACACACACACACACACACACACACACACACACACACCCTTATCCTCTCATCCCTTCCAGCCATCCTCCTCTCTCTTCCTCCCCTCACTACCCTGAAGCCAGGCTTTGGACTTTTTTCACAAATACACACACACGCACACACACACAAGACACCACATCGGGACCATAAAGACTACATCTCAGGACCAAAGCATTCTCCGAAGTCAATCCCGGTGTTGACGAAATCAGACGAAAGGAGTGATTGATGAGACGAATTGGATGCAACGCTGCAGAGAGGGAGAAGTGAGACAGAGGATCTTGCTACCTTCCCACGCCACCTCCGCTACCCTGATGATGACATCACGCGGCCAGAGACCTTCAAGCTGCGACTATGATTAAGTGCGATTAGTTCTGTCTGGGGCTGACAGATCCCGGAGGATTTTAAAACTACAAAAAGAGTATTGCGGGGTGTTAAAGTTTGAGAAACAGAACAAGGAGGTTTCGGTGTGTAGGCATTTTCGTTTTTGTGTAGTAAAGACTGAACGTGAAAGGACTGTAAAAAAAAAAAGTCTTCAAGTCTTTAACCTGTTCAATACTTTGGTTTATGACCAAATATCTGCAAAACTGACACTTATCATCCTCAGCTGCATGTAAAGGTTAGCAAAGGCAAGAATGCTAAACTACAGTCGTTAACATGGTAAACATCAGTGCGCTAGTATTGTCACTGTGCACATTTTGTTGCATTAGCTCTGTGACATTAGCATTTAGCTCAAACGTGCCAAAAGTATGGTGATGTATACAGGAGATGATAGCAGCTTGAGTAATAAAAATAGCTTCTGATAAAGCTAGTTAGAGTCCGTTCAGTTCAACTCCATTTCAGTTTTGTTTCATCTCGACGTGTAGAAATCGATGTGATGACATTTTAAATATGCTAATTATACCATCGAGCAAAATTTGGCAACTGCTGGAGCAAGGTTAGCTTCTTTCCACTGAAAGTAGTTGGCAAAGCTGCTTCTAGTTGGAGCACCTGGGACATGGAAGATGAATAGTATCCAATGACAGCGCAACAAGTCACTGGGGACGGGGGAGGAAGGAGGCGGCCGATTCTCTCACGGAATGGCAGCTTTTCGTTGGATATTGAGCTTATTGGCTGTAGTCCTGGAACTCTCCGAACGGAATAGCCCCATAATCAATAGACCTGGTCTGAGATCAATTGTGCAGGTTACAATATAGGATGAAAAATGACTTTGTAATGCGAGCCGTACATCAATTTGTAGCCTGCACTAGGTGTTACAGCACGCACACACACCATACGTGTCCCTGCGCTGTGAGGGGGAGCAAGCCAGCAACTCGTATTTCAAATTCTGACATAAAGCGGTGCTGAGAGACTTCCTGCCCGCCCATGTAATCTTCTCCTGCCCCCGCGCTCGGCCTGTGGAGGTGGCGCTGGGCGGCGCCACAGGGTGGTACAGGGGCCTCAGCTGGCCGCGCAGAGCGGGGATGACGGGAGAGATTGTGCTCGACCTCTCCGCTCACCTGAAACATGATGGAACCCTTCTGCTTTGTCAGAGGGGAGAGACACATTGGCAGGATGACTTTTAAAAAAACAACAATCCCTCTCGCACATAAAAGGCAAACTTTCATCTTTCCAAATAACTGCCGTGCCTACGCAGACAGTGACACGCAGCATAAAAGTGCTGACTCACTGGCCTCCCTGCCGATTCCCACTCTGCCGGCGCCGGAGCGCGTCCTGATAAATAAAGCCACAAATGCAATGGAAAGAGAAAACAAGGGGAACGAGAGGGGGGGGAGGGAGGAGCGGGTGAGCATAGAGGGCTATAATTAGTAAGTGATTAACGAGCGGGCATCAGACAGGTCCCACATCATTGATTGTGATGTTGTGCGATGCTGCTGCAGCAGCGAAAACGAGTTGGCCCTGGGAAGGGGCGCCGAGGTCACCGCTCACACACGCAAACACACACAGAAATGTGTTTGCTCTTAGTGCGAGATACATCCAGCGGTCATTAGCAAGAACATGAAGGTAAAGCACATTGTGTCAGATAGGTTACGGCCGCGTGAGACACTGAATCTTTTTAAAGGGTAACGCAAGGGTTTATGCAAGTTTTGCCTCCTCAAATACAAATAATGTCTACTTTACATGTCTGTTTCTGTATTTTTGTCCTTCTTCTCCAGGAAGCCTAAGGAAATGATTCATTTCTGTTCAGTATGTACTTGCATCGTGCAATTAATGACAAAAATAATCAAGTGTACCACCAAATGTACTAGTTTTCATCACTGCTGCGTGATAGCAGTTCAAGTGAAGATTGATGTGCAAAGTCTGAACTGCAGACATTTACTGCATTAGATTACATAACTCAAAATTAAACTGAAGCTAATGGAGGCTGCAAAAATACATGCAGAGAAGGTTACTGCCTGTGATGAAATGTGTAGTGTTTTGTAGCAAATCTGTTAAAAACATGCAAAAATCACAGTAATGTTCATTTAAAAATGTTCATTTCAAGCATTCGATCAGCCTATCTGCTTGGCTCAGTTGATAAAGACCGTCGTCTTCGCTCGAAAAAGGTTTGCAAATGTTGGCATGAAGATTCGTGACATAAGAACGACGGACTAAACAGGTGGTCGTTAAACCGCCATCTTTGCCTGCATCCCCGTCGGCCTCCTCTCCAGCGTCTGCTCCTTCCGACAGCCATACTCTCTCACCCCACCCCGACCCTTTCTCCCCCTCCCTCCCTCCGTCCTTCCCTCTCTCCGATGATAAAGGCACGCAATGCTAAGCGAAATGTCAAACTCGCCTGTCAGACAGAAGGAGAATGAAGAGAGGTACAGGGAGGGGGAACTGCTGAGGGAGGCAAAAAAAAAAAGAGACGAGAGTCTATCCCCTCTCCCTCCCCTCTTCTTTCTTCCTTCCTTTCTTTCTCGGGGAACTGGTCAGGTGCCAACATCAATGTACTTTGCTGTATGGCTGGGCGGGCACAGAGAGTGCTGGCCTGTCACGCATGGCGTAATGTCGCTCCGTCCTTGCCCCCATTCTTTACCCTGCCAAGCTAATGATAATGATGATGATGATGATGATGACGACAATGAAAATGAGGAGGAGGAGAAAGAGAAAGGAACACTTAGAAACTTGGCCCAGCCGCTCGCGGTATAGATTTCTGTGACGGAGGGACAACACCGGCTTTGCCATTGGGCAAGTGGAGGACGTGGGTGTGTCTGCGGGGACCAGCGGGGGGATGTGCGGACACGTCCACGTAGAAGGTTTCGATCTTTCGCGCCTACCTTGTCGTTGTTGTAGTAGGCCAGACTCTCGCCATCAAACCTCACCCACCTCCTTTGAAAAACACACTTTCTGCAAAGAGAAGAAGAAGAAGAGGTGCAAATTCAATCCATCTGGCTCATTCAAGCAAACGATGTCAGTTTCAAGTCGAAACAAGCCACGGCAAAAAGCTAAATATAAAACAAAAACACAAACAAGCCGCTGCCTGAATCTGCTCTGAACAGGTACTCATATTTCATCGGGAGTGCCATTGATTCATTAATGTCAAGAGTTGTATCAACGGCTGTCAATTAGCATAATCAAAACAAATGGCCACTTTTCTATTTGAATATTCAACAGCCCAAGGGCAGTTTGCCAAACGTATGCATATCAGGTGATGAAGGAGAATGTAAAAGGGAAGTAAGTGATTGATGGCTGTGGTTCTGAGAAACGGAGACTCGCATGGCAACGAGAGACTCGAGAAAGAAAACGTAGCTAAGCCAGAAAAAGCCAAACTAAAGTGAAAGCCAACACATTATGCGTCTCGAGACTATGAGGTTATCTCCCATTTCCTCTCCTTTCCTCTCGATGGCGCTATGCATTATGAATAGACCCGCTTCGAGCCTCTGTATCTAATACCACTTATTAGTTTTAAACAGTGGTCAAAAATAGAAGACGCACGGCGCAGCAGAAGGCAAGTGGAGAATGAAAAGGGCTCTGCAAAAGGAACAAGAAGTCGACCTTCCTTGCTACTTGAGAGGAAGTGGCAGGAGTGACACTTTTGGGTTGTAGAGGCGAAAGGTTGTGAAACTGATGGGGAACATGCACTGATCTTAATAGGGAATAGTAAACATTTATTACATTTCCTATTCACCGTGGAGCTGCAGTAGAACTGGCATTCGGGTGGGTTTCGTGCAGATCCGTGTGTCATTACGTCAGATAAAGAAGAATTTCTGATGTCCGATAATCTAAACGGAGTCTCTAATTGCGCCGGTCATATTCAGCAGTACTGCAACTTACCCTTGAGGGGACAGTTTGTCCAGCCAACCCACTTTGAGCATCTGTTGTTTGGGGGCTCCGTAGAAGCACGCGTATGGAGAAATATCGGGCAGTGCATTCCTGGTCACAAGCCCCACAGGCTCTGAGTAGAGGTCACACTCCACCATGATTAAAGAGCCATCCTTGGGGGCAGAGGCAGCTGGTCCAACGGCGAGAGCCTCGGGGATCGCTGCGAAACCATGGTCCGAAGCGACTCGCGGCAAAATGCTGGTGCACTCGTCTACAGTTGAGTATTCGTCTCTGAAGGGGTCGGGGACGGTCGGAGCAGGACGAGACCCTCTTTCCTTGGACTCCTTCTGTTTAGGCCTGCAAAAGCACAGATGATTGGATTTGGGGAATATGCTTAATGGTTTTATCTTGCCAAAAGTCAGATGAGAAGTAAAACAAGTCGTAAGAGCCAGGAGGCAATTAGCCTAGCTTAGCATAAACACAGGAAGCATGTGAAAAATAGGGCAAAAGCTCAAAACCAGCAGCTGTGACGCTCACCAACACGCTGTTTATTATTTGCTTAATTCACACACAAACTCACTCACACACACACACACACACACACACACACACACACTAATGGGTGCTAGTTCCAGCACACACTTGTACCTAACACCAAACCATGCATTTTTAAATGTGTGTGTGATTCAAAGATAGATACATGTTAATTCGTGAGCTGTGGAGGAGCTGGTAGGCGTACTGCTTTAACTATGAACAGTTAAAGAAGTGAACCGATATTGTGTCCACATTGTTTCCATCCACAAATCTGCCTCTGAATAATTTAGCACTTCTCAGAACAACATGAGAATATGCAAATATTGCTGAGCAGATGATATAATTCTGTGGCTTGAGAGCTCTGTGTACACTTTAACATGCAGCTGCATAACATGATACGATCTTATCATGGTGTTACCATAAAAACTTAAAAGCAGTGGTCAGTAGTCTATTTATACAACCAGAGCTAGGGACAGCAGTATTACATCAGCACACCGTACCTCTGCTTCTTGTCCTTAAACCCCTTCTGTAACCCGTCTTTAGCACCTTGGTCCTGAAAAAAGGCACCGAAGAGATTAGCATCAGATGAAAAGAAAGTGTCCATCTGTCAGTGGGACAGCTGTTATCGTGTTGGTGCACTCAGCTATGTTAACTTTAGCGGTTAGGTGACATTTCAATTAACCTCCAGGGGCAAACTGAAACAAGTGCATTTTCCACTCCGCTGTGTGTCCATGGTGACAACATGAACTCAGAGAGGGAAGTTTTGGCGTGCAGCGCTGTGGCTGAAACCCCTCCGATAGTGTTGAAGATCTGAGAACATGTCTGTTCCTCTTTTGTGAGCTGCTACTCACTGTCCACCAGTGGGAGGTTGCGCCGTCTTACCGGAGTGCTTTCGGGGTTGTTGTACAGGAAGATTTCTCCGTAGGGAGCAATAGGCGTCAAGGTTCTTTGAAGTGGAGCTAAAAAAAAAAAAAACACACAGAGACAACACAATAGTGGTTTTGTCACGCCATTAAAAACACAGCGCGAAGGCCTAAACATGATGCACGAAAGTAAGGAGCTTAACAGATGTTATAGTGCCCTTTGATTAAACCAACTTATTGATTGAAATAAATGCGCCAACCCTTGATCAATGTAAGCAGTAAACCAATTCAATTTTGTTTTAGCATGCCCATCTCTCTGCCGGTAGTACCCTCCTTAGTCTGTCTGAAACAGACGCAGTCTCTGCCGAGGCCATCGCTCCGCCCCGGCTCCTGCGGGGACCAGCGGTCGGCGGAAGCGAAGACGAAGGAGGAGAGCGACTCCGGCCAGACACTATTAGTCTGGAGACCCGGGGCCACCCTGCGTGGGCCGCCCGCTTGTCACTGTGAAAAATGACGCCGCCCTCTCCTGAGGATTGCGAAGGCCGGGAGACGCCGCCGCAAGGGCCGAACGCGTACACGTAGACACCGGTGGAGGAGCTTATCTGCGCGCAGACAGCAGCGTGCAAATATCGAAACACCCTCAGACACATAGGGATGCCTTGAGACAAACACGGACGTGAAAAAGGATGGACAGTCATATAAGCACACACACACACACACACACACTTTACAGACACACACATACACTTCCAAACAATGCAGGCCAGAGCACAAAAGGGCACTGTACTGAGCTTTATGAAGGGGTCAGTTTAGTTGATGATAGAATCCACTCCAACACAGCCACCCTCTCTCAGGACAGGCTCGGTGGGCAGATAGCGACCATCAATCATCATCCGTCTGCCGACCTTCAGGCCAGTCGCGATCCTCTCTGAGGGGCCCGCCGGACACTGTTGTACTCAATTCCTGTCCGATTCCCTCTACTCCTCCCTCACTGGCTTATTTATTATTTCAGTAGATGCTTCCCTGAATAATAAAAACGTGTGTTTGTTTTTATTTATATATTATTACTACTACAATAAGTTTTGCCTTAACTTTGTCTCAGAAGCATGAAAAAGAAGGATAGATTGAAGCATTTATTTGGATTTCTCTGAGGTTTTGAGTTTGATTTTTGGGGATTTATGAATTTGGTTGTAGGCATTAAGATGTGGATATCTGAATTTGAAAATGTGTTTCTGAAGTAGTGTTTGAAAATGTACAGGCAGCATTATACTGTATATATAATTATCAACTTTAAATCATTCAATCTGCACTAGTCCATACTGTCTTTTCTTTTACTACAAGGGAAGCTGCCAATGTGATGTGTGATGATGTACCAAGGTCACCATGGCACAGAAACAAATACACCACGCATTATAAGTGGGGGGTTTTTTAAGTGTATTTTAAAAGTAGATCTACAACTACAATTATTACTATTTTTTTCCATCACTAAATAATTCACCTAGTCTGCTGTCAAAAAGCACTAGAGAGACAAGTGTTTTTCTCAATGACATTCTTCTTCTGAAAGAAACCTATTTTTAAAAGAGAAGGCGTTGCGGGTGTTAATTAAAATTCTACCAGCATCCAATAGCAACTTCGGATTGAATAAAATCCTTTTTTTTGGGGATCTCAACTTGGAATAAACTCTTCAAATATGCTCGAGTAAAATAATATGTCAAATAACGCCTTGCCAGACCTCGCTGTGAAGGGAGATTTAGCTCGCTAGTCGAGCTCCCCATTTCCCTGCTCTGGGACCATCTTGGCTCCCTCTCTTCCTCCATCTCTCAGCCTGTTTTGAATCCATCTCCTCTCCTCCTTCCTCCCAACCCCACTTCACTGTCTCGCCTCTCACTCTAGTCTCACTCCCTGTCTTGTTCCATACAGAGAAAAAGTTGGGGAAAACAAGGCCCACCAAGAGACTGCGGGCGGTAAAAGGAACGCGGAACGAGGGAGGATGTGGAAGCCGAGCGCGGCGCGTGAGGGGAGATCGCTTGTAGAAAGCGGACAGGAAACTGTTGACATTCTGCAGATGACTGCACAACGCGGTCAGATACGGTCCCAAAAAGACTGACAGGTGTTTAACACGCATTCATACAGGCTGTCGTCACAGAAGAGCCTCATATAATCCTGAGAGAACACGTACGCCTCAGCACAGAAAGCAGCTCACGTAGCATCTCGTCAGATGAGACACAAGGGCCGACTATGCCCGGTAAATCCAGCAAGGGAGGAGGGGAAAAAATTCAAAAACATATTTGTACAGGTTGTTACTACAAGCATGTGTGTTGATAGCAAAGTTAAACAACTTCTAAAAAACTTTGGAGAGCCAGGCAACAGGAATACACACTAGGGTCTCGCTGAGGGACAAGATGTGAGAGCATATTCCCTGCGAGATGTGCGCTTGAAACGGAGGCGACGCCGTTTCCCACGACACAGCCGCCGAAACACCGCCGCCCCACCCACGCGCTACCCTCATCTCCTCTCCCTTCTTTCATCCGGGCAAACAACAGCACCACAGACTCTACTGCTGAATGAAATATTCATGGCTGAGATGAAGCGGATGCAGCTGAAAGCTCTGTGTACCTTTCTGTATGCTGTTTGCACTGGTGGGACCCTCGGAGCTGGCGAGGTGTTCGGGGCTGGCTGTTTGAACTGGGGGTGCGCTCCTGAGGAGGAAGAGAAATCAGTGGATTAAAACCACCAGTGCGGCACGTGGGGAAAAAAAAAAGGTAACGCCATTTAGACGTAAGAAAGGCCTTCACAATAGAGATGTGGAACTCTGAAAGTTAGTTTTGCACTTCCACAATGTATAGTATGAGCGGTATTGATGTTTGTAAAATGCAGAATTGAACATGAAATTGGAGGGCCTGGGTTCTCCATAAGCGCACCTCTGAATGCAAAGAGAGAAAGTCTTGTTTTCATATTCGTTCACGTTAAAGGCAGCGTGTGCAAACGTATTTCTGCAGGTGCTTTTCACCTTGCTCTTCTAACTTGTTTGATTAGTTGTCAAAAACCTTCCTAAAGTCAAACAGTGTGCTTAAAAAGGAATAGTTCAACATTTTTGCTTCCCCGCTGAGAGCGAGGTGAGAAAATACCACTCTCAATTGTGAATATGAAACTAGTGTCATCTATTCACAATCATTTATTTGTATACCAACATATACATATATATATATAGTAATTATATGCTTGTGTATTTACCTAATTTAGTTGATCATTTCAGTTGTATCTCTCCCCCAGTTTCATGTTTTTAAGTTTCTATATGTGTATTCTGAGCAACGTGACTCAGCAAGAGGGCAAAAGGTCAGCTATATCTTATAGAGATGCCTTCCAGATGTGCATTAAGGGTCTTTTTGAAAGCTCCTATAGGTTTAAACATATCGAACCATGTAACACTGACCAGTGGAGAAGAGTTTCTTTGGCTCCAGAATGCTATAGAAGCTGTGTTCTTGTATCTTCTCTGAGAGAGAGACATAGCTAATGACTTCTGATCGTTTGTGTCCTATTATACAAGTTTTTCTTGTGTTTTGCTCAACTTTAAGAGCACAAGCGGTTTTTCCACAACAGCAGCCTGTTAGCTTAGCACAAAGACTGAGGGAGCAGCTAGCCTAGCTTTATGCAGAGATGCTTAAAATCCTTTAGCTTTTCCTTGGCTTTGTTTTTGTCAAGAGTTAGATAAGACGGGTTGAGTCTCGCGTTTGCCAAGATACCGACAGCAGCCAGTTAGCTTAGCTTAACAAAATCTGACCTATTAACACCACTAAAGCTCACAAAGTTATACCTTATTTGTTTCATACAAAAACCAAAGAGTAAAACGTCCTCCTCTCGTGTCTATACAGTAACAGTGCATATGAAGCTACCACCAGCAGCCTGTTAGCTTAGCTTACCACAAAGAGTGGAAACAGGGGAAAACAGCTAGCATGACAGACATTTTTTTCCACTTTGTTTGTCCTGTCTGTTTATATGTGCTTTGGCCTTTGTCTTGTTTGCTTCTTTTAATGGAGAACACCGTAACTTGCCCAAGGACTGCACATGAAAATTTGCTTTTTGGCTAAATCTGACACATTTATTCATTTTAATCAATGTGTATGTGAGACATCAATAAAAGGAAAGTAAGTAAGATTAAACAAACTAAATACTGTGTTAACAGTACTGTTTTGTTACATTTGGACAGAGCCAAGCTAGCCATTTCCCTCTGTTTCCAGTCTTTATGCTACAGTAAGCTAAGCTAAGCTAAGCAGCTGCTGGTGATAGCTTCATATTTACCATACAGAATCGAGAATGGTATCAATTTTTTCAACCGACTCAGTTAAGTGAATAAGCAATCAATAAGTTCCTAAAATGTTGAACTATTCCTATAACTGGTGTACCTGTCTTGTACTTGCAGAATGGCCTGAATCGGGATCTCAGGGACGGGGCGGTGCCTCAGCCTGTAGGAGCGAGTGAACCGTGGACCTACGGGATCCTTAAAACTGGGCTGCATATCATAGATGGAGTTTTCCACCATTTCTCCACTAAAACCCCCATGGTCTTCAGTGAGCCTCAAGTGGGGGACTTCAGCAGGACAGGGGATGGAGCCAGTGCTTAACAACGAGGAATCCTCTGAGGAAACCTCCCAGTCTGAGGGCATTTCAGAAATGGACAAGGACTCGCTGCTGCTGCTGCTGCTGCTGCTGCTGCTGCTGCTGCTGCTGCAGGAGGACATGGAGGGAGGAATGCTGGTGTGTTCAGATACGGATGTTTGGATGTTAAGGGGATTGCGCGGGGTGGGTTGAGGCGGGCGGACGAATCTGCTCTCTGGGAGGTCCTCAAGTTCCGTACACAGTCCTGCTCCCGGAGGCAAAGTCTGACTCCCCTCCAAATTATACTCCCTCCTCTCCTTTGGCTGAGGTTGATTACATGAAGTCCCCCTCTTTTTATCCTTCAGGAAGATGTGTCTCGGGTGTAGCGCAGGCTTTCTTCGGCACATCCCGTTCTCTGTCCCTCCTCCTCCTCCTCCTTCATCGTCGTCTTCACCGCTCTGCTTCTTCACCCCCAGTGCTTCCAAACTCCGGAGGATGCGCCTACGATGGCCTGTTGGAAGCACCGTCAGCTCCAGAAGGCGCTCATCCGTGAGGTCCTTGCAGTCTCCCAGAGCTCGGTAGCCTCCTTGCTGGAAACACGGGGTGTACTGGGACAGGTGGAGGGTGGACAGCCACTCCAGGATGTCCTGACTAGGCTCTGGAGGCTCCAACATGGCGCTCTAGTCTCGCATCGGCCACATCAGGAAGAACTTCAGAAGATGTAGTAATCAAGCCGTAAACTGCAGGCACAAAAACAGATAGAAATAAGTGATGGGTAAAGGGAAAATACAAGTACTGTCACACAGAATTAAATTTTTGCAAACTCCACTCACAAAATATCCATTACCTCTAACAGGAAACACGTAAAAATTATTATTAGGAAAATTGAAGGGTTGATTTTTACCATTTAAATATCACTCTGGTGACATTATTGGATTCTAGCTGTGGAAACATGACCAACTTGTAAAAACAATCGTTGTGGTTTTGGTTTTAGACAGACACTGTGACAGGAAGAGACACAACCACCTGTAAAACCACAAGTGTTTTGTGCAGATTAAACAAACTAAACATACAGTTTTAATTACGGAGCTTAAAAAATAAATAAATAAATAA
The DNA here is from genome assembly GCA_036024295.1 of Nannoperca obscura. Lineage (NCBI taxonomy): Eukaryota > Metazoa > Chordata > Actinopteri > Centrarchiformes > Percichthyidae > Nannoperca > Nannoperca obscura. The sequence continues at coordinate 16,520 of JAVQJL010034200.1, forward strand.
ATAATAATAATAATAATAATAAAGGTGCTGGTAGGCAGATAATTTGCCTTTTTACATTTGGACAGAGCCAGGCTAGCTTTTTCTCCCTGCTTCAAGCCTTTATGCTAAGCTCAACTAAGCTAAGGGCCACCTGGTTGTTGCACCATGTTTACCTTGCAGACATGAGAGTGGCATTGACCTTCTCATGTACTTTATAAAGCAAGCCTATTTGCCAAAATGGATACTTCTACTTACTCATAAAACGTCGAGATGCACATACTGCACTGTACATTCAACACCAATTGAGCAAACCTGCCAGCCAACAAAACCACAAACAACATTTGCAACACTCCTGGATGAAACAGCAGGAAACAGCAACAGCTATGAGGAAATAGCATGCCACTAAAATAGCGTGGCTCTATGGGTCAAGTTTTGAATTTCTGCAGAAACGCTAGCCATCTGCCATCTTTCTTCGAACCGTCCTTTCTTTGCAGCGCTTACCACGGCAGAGTTTAAAAATCCAAGCTTTAATTCGCTGCTAGCTGGCCTGGCAACAGGTAATAACCCTGCTCACGGCAACAGATTGTTAAATTGTTTGTTTCCTGATGCTTTCACGTCATCTCTTCAAAGTCAAGCCCAGTGCGGCGGAACTGCTCTCTCACTCTCCATCTCTCGCAAACACACTCAAAAAAAAAAAACTTAAAAGGAAGACACATCATCATCATTATACACAACTTGTCATGTCCACTTCTCTTTTGGCTTGCAAGCCTACAGTACGCAGGGGACATGATGTGTTACTTCTGCTTTCAAGTACGCTAAACACAATCTTGGCCATCTACATTTTTTTCAGTATATTGTGTTGACATTAGTTGTGTTCATGTGTGCTCAGAGGCCTTTTGAAAGTGACCTTTAACATCTTCTGAACACACACACACACACACACACCAAAAGCTGCTATTCTGCAATTTTTAGCACTGAGCACACGTGCAGGGACCAAATCAAAATTGCAGCTCCACACATGACTGGATTAAGCCCTTACAATATAGGCCTAATACAGTCTATCAGAACCTGCCCAGCTGCGTACTGCAGTGTTAACATGCAGGGGCCTGTATTGGCTCACGGCCAGCGCAGGCACACGCCAAAGCTTGCTAGCACATTCGACCTGGCCTGCTCCTCATCTCAGCCGTTTTAGCACTTGCACGCCCACTGACAAAATGTGCAGACACACACACACACACACACAGAGCCCACACATTCAGCAAACATTATTAAGGATATAGAAGTTTTAGATCCTACTGCTACCGCATGGTGTCGAAGCCTGCAGAGTGAGTAGATCAATAGCGGTGAGCAAAAAATAATAAAAAAAAGAAGAGAACTTCACAAGATAAAACAAGCTTGCCCGTGCCACATGGGTGTGGGAACATATAGATATAGCAAGCAGCACAAACACAAACACATAGTATGTACACAACTCACTGGCATATAGGAGGACAGCAATTTATTACAGCCGGGTATTGTTTCCTCTACAAAACAAAACTACGTCTGAAAGTATGGCTGCCAGCACAGGAGAGGTGTGTGTGTGTGTGTGTGTGTGTGTGTGTGTGTGTGTGTTACACTCACTGCAACATCAGAGGTATGGTTGTACACTTCAAGGGATGAGTCACAGCGTGCACGCCCATGCA
>JAVQJL010034205.1:0-10710 GCA_036024295.1 Nannoperca obscura
TAAAGTTAAGACTAGTTTAAAGTCATCTTCATTGAAAAGTACAGTGCTTTTCCTTCAAAAATAAGGACATTTCAATGTGACCCCAAACTTTTGAACGGTAGTGTATATACAAAAAAAAATGAATGGATGGATTTTTTTATAAAACAACTTTGGTGCAATTCAATTACACCTTTACAGATTATTTATTTAAATACTGGAGTGCAGTACCACCAAGAGACTACAGAGTCTGAACAATGCTGCTAATGCCAACATACCCAACATACTCATTTAACAAAGATGCCTGTATCCATGACGGCTTGTCAAGATCATCAACAACATTTACTGTGACTAACATTTTTTCACTTCATCAACACATTAAAGTTTGTTTTACAGATCCAAAGACCTGGTTGTTGGGAAGTAGCACTGTCCCAATGGTGTGGTGTGTGAATGAAGGAAAACAATCAAATATGGCAAATGCATCTGTCAAACACACAGTGACCAATCGATCTCCAATACTGATTAACTTCTTTCATTATGTTGATAGTCAGGGACAAAGATTATGAAGACAAACAGCAAACATCGACTTCAGAGCAGAGTAAATGTGCAATACAATTAGATCATTCAAATGGATGCAGTCATAATAACATTTGTAGGGAAACAACAGAACATTGGCGCCCCGATTGATTTGGTCCTTCCAGCAGAGCTGCAGATGTGAGCCGTGGGACTGTCCTCTCTTGCTGTGTTTTCATGTGCAGGTATGCTTTAGTGTTCACACTTCTCAACAAGCCTACAGCACGCTCCCCACATGCACCACAATCAGCACTGATTACTCCGACTTTCACCCTCTCCCGCTGGTTTTTGTTGCTATATTCCAGACACATTTTTATTTATAATAAATGACTGTTGCCTAATCATACACATTCTCCTCCTTTCGTCCATTGTGAAAATTATTCACCTTGTATTATTGAAAAGGATTTTTAAGTTGATTTTGTCAACAGAAGTCGTCATTATAAGTGTGATTATAACTGTGGAAGTTCAGTCACTGTTGTGTTTAACCTTCCTCTGTACTGACCCCTGAAAAAACAACTAAAAAGACATTTCCTCACAGACCTGAATCATTACCAAGAGGTGAGTGAGGTTAATGCAACAAATCAGGCCAGTAGGCCGGTGATGGAGAGTGACCGTGTCCTGCGTGTTATCACAGCAGCTCACGTCTTTCTGCTGCATCCTCTCCTAAAGGTGTGTATGATTCACAAACTATTCCCTGAAAACAGTATCAAAGATGGAAAATGTGCACAACATCAATCCTTCAGCCTTTTGTAATCATTCATTGCACAACAAACAAGAATTCAAAATGTGACTTCTACTTTGTCTTCAGGTCTGGAATCCCTCATCAATATCCTATGATCAAACCAACCAACCACAAGGTGCAGAGGACCTCCTGACCTCCTGATACTAACGGTTGTCATTGGAGCTTGGTGAAGAAGATTGTGAACATTGTGAACAGCTTCAACTCTAATCAATGAGATGTTCAGGTGTGTACAGGATTAAGCAGAATTTGGGGTTGCTTATTTGATTATGGTAGAACATTTCCATCTTCCTTTAAAATCGTCTTTAATGAGGCTTCTTTGGATGAACAATGGATCAAACTCAATTTGACTTCCCTCCAAAGGTTTTGAGATGACCTGAGAAAGAACCTCTTTCTTTTGTAATGGCTTCCCGCACCATATGGACAGAGTCTAACAGTTTCTGCACTATGCAAAGCTGAAGGCAAGGCGGATTAAAGATTAACCAGAGGCCAAGAACCTGAGGAGGGAAACGTGTTATTAAAATACAAGGCAAATGTGTATTAATTCAGTTTGCATGGAAAGTAGTCAGTAGAGCTGCCCAGTGGGTCAGGATTGTGTCTTTTTGTTCAGTTTGTTCTGCAACCAAGCCGGTGAATATATGTTTTTTAATGGGATCCAACAAAAAGACTTGATGTGATGTTTAATGAGGATATTGGATGTCTGAACTTTTCTTGCAGCTTAATCTGGAATAGATTTCGTATTCAGTCCTCCAAAAGTCAAATTACTTCAGTTTATGTTGAGTCTGTACCTAATAGTGTTGTGTGTGCTATTTGACTCAAGCATAATAAGATGGTTCCTTTCTCAAGGTGACCCAACAACAGTAATAAATGGCCTAGTTAATTCAGCAGCTATGACACAGTATTCTGTCCCCAATAATAACACAGCTTTCTGAATTTGATACAGCTATCAAATTCTTCTCTTCATAGCAATGGTTGCTGAGAGTGATGAGTATTTCTCCAAAACATAGTAATTAATTGGAGGGGCATCACATACCTAACATATAAATTAATCATAAATCAGTCAGACTTGTTTTGAGATTGAGGAACGATGAGAAGCAGAAAACGTCATGAAAACGTACAGTAGGAAGGAACAAATAGCACTGAATTAATACGTTTGTCCCCTGGGACACTTCAGGTTATTTAATATTCCAGGTTGATAAAAGAGAAGAGAAAATCAGAGCACTACACATCAGTTAACACCAGTGCCCTTCAAGAGCATCTCACTAAGCTCTCGGAAGCAAAGGAGTTCTTGAAATCTTCTCTGCTATTAAACCAAAAGCTCTTTGATGCTGACAACCACCAGAGAGCTGTATCTGTGGTGAAATAGTTTCCCCAGCTGTGAATGCAAATTAGAACCAGGAGATTAAGCTATGGGACTTCTTTAAATTACAGCAGTTGAAGTGTCAGTACCCAGACCTGCAGTATTTCATGTGTCAAATCGTTATTAGCTCCATCTTTTAGGGTGAGTACAGGAAGAGATAAGCTGATAGATAATTAAAGAGTGTAGTGTGTGACATAAACAGAGATGGATCATGGGTGTGCATTAACATAAGATTTATACCAGAGTTCCTTTTTTAAGACCTACTTTCCTTCTTTCTACCAAATTAGCTCCGGTTCTTCAACCAGTTTAGAATTGAACCATTGTTCAATGAAAGTAAATGGTAGAAGCAAGATGGCGGATTGCATTGATTACCTACAAGCTTTTGTTCTGTAAGTACAGGTGTTAGTCTTCTACATCTTCTTATAATTAATAGTTGGTCTAAAAAACAAACTGTAGTCGACCAGAAACTATTGTTGCCTGTAGAATGACATTCCCACTAACGTCATCACATTTCACACTTTGATCTCGGAAAACCTGCTGCTTTTTGGTTCCAGCTGGGAGATAACTTCAGGTTTTGAATCAATTTATTTGTGGTCAAAATGTTCAGAGCAGTTCAATCTTGTGGGTAGAAAAAAGGGTTTGACAAAAATGTGAGGGAAACATTTTTTCCACAAAGAAAAATATGAAATATGTATTTGTTCTTATTTTGAGGACATCACCTTCAAGCAAGTGACTTCCAGACAAATGTGCTGATGATTGTCATATCCATTTTAACTGAGACAGTTTCCTTCCTTTCTCTTCAACAGGTGAAATCTTTCTCTGTTTTGATGAATATATTAATGTAACTGAGTATAACTCCACTACAACCTTCTGAATAACAAAGCTAATCAGTCTCAAGTACACCTGTATAGTATCAGATTATGAAATTTGGATATTCAAAAAAAAAAAAAAAAAAAAAAAAAAAACCATGGCCAGTTTTAAGAGAGAAATAATGAACATTTAGAGAGAAAACGAGAGCCGAGCCTTGAGGCACCCCACAGGGGATTGTAGCTGTGTCCGACTTGTGCTTTCTGAGCGTGAAATATTTTGGTTATAAAACAATTTAAAAACACTTGCTGAACACCAGAGTGAAGGAAAGAATCACTGATGAAAGCAGGAAGTGCAGCTGGCTGCAGCACACCAGGAAAGATAAAGTGTCTGCTGGTATCTGACACGTCAAACTAGAGCTGAGTGCAAAGGATCTGACACCAGATATAAGAAATGATAACCACAGCATGATGTTCAGTACTTTCTACGTCCTTTTTCGATTTAAATTTGGGTCAATGTATTAAATAGTGCTTGAAGAGGAAAACTAGAGGCCTTTTCTGATTCAATTATGACTTAGAAATCCCAAACAAATAATTTATGTTCTGTGTGCTTGAGGTTAAACTGGCTCACCAAGTAAAGACTCATTCCTCCCTGAGTAATGGAAGACACACCATCACTTCAAATCGTCCTCAGCGAGCCCACAGTGGGGCATGTATTGATCGTGACACACACACACACACACACACACACACACACACACACACACACACTGCCATAAGTGTTGATAGGAGAGATTAGTACATAGATAGAGGGAATGTGCAAAATGTATGACGGAGGGGAGAAAGAAAGGCAGACATGCTGCAAAGCTATAGAGCAGACAGAAGACAGGTTTAGAAGAGATTTTCTGTGACAGACACTTAAGGGAATAACCCATCTGCTAAATATTTCACAAGCTGAAGTTACCTCGACTTTATTTAAAGAAACTTTCCAGTGGAGTTTGTGGTTAATTCCTTAACTTATTACTATACTTTACTGTGATGGTGTTGATGTGATTCAAATAACCCTAATAACTTTCTAGACAGGATTAACTTTACGTTTCTATTACTAAATTAAAATAAATATATTTTTTTATGTTTAATACACAAATTCAAGTGTTCACAGAGATCACCTCTGTATTTATGAACTTTTCTTTGTTAGTTTTTGACTAACATATCTGTAGAGAAAGTAAAACACATTAATGTGTATTGTCAATGCACGCAGAACGCATGTGATCAGATCACACCACACCACACCACGGGTGATCCGAGCACACCACACCACACCACACCACAGGTGATCCGATCACACTGACTGCCAGGTGTAAATGCAGTCTGCACAGTGTCTCCACATTCTTAAGAAATACATTTGCTTAACTGAATGAATGCCCGTTCATGGCATTGCTTCTCTTGATCTGGGATGCACCATGTTTGTTGAAGTCCACCAGTCCTGTCCAACTAAGAAGCATATCGGCTCAAATCTGATCACAATGCAGGAAGAGTCAAGATGACAAGAGGGTTAGGGGTTTCCTTTTGATACTTGATTATAAATGGTCTTAAAGCTCTTTTTGATTTGAGCTTCTAGTATTTTAGTAATCAGAATGTGCCTGTCCAGCGTGGTGTCTTTGAATGGATTATTCATCCTGCTCTTCACTCTTATTTTTCTCATTAAGAATGAGAGAAAAGGCATCAGGTCTGTGCGAAGTGTCCGTGCATAACAACCTTTTTGGGTGACAGATTTAGAAAATAAAATCTGATTGGTGTGCATACCTTAATTCTTGCATACAACAATGTACGGGTATGCCAGTACGCCACCAGCCATCTCCAGACAGCAGCGCTGAATAATTTCCTTTTCACCTCTGTTTGGCCTTGACAGTCAGGGACTGGGAGCCTGCAGCTCCACCACCACTGAGCCTGTGCCACTGAAGTACATGTCACCCTCCCTATTGGTTATTCAGCCCGCCGCTGTTTGTCAGGCCCTGCGTGTTCACCTAACGCTAGCGTGCTACATTTGTTTTTAGCTTGTTGGCCTGTAGCATGTCTGCCGCAGACTAAATGTTGTGTTCTGGGTGAGGGTAGCTCTTAACCCACAGAGATACTCACCGTAGGTGTATTTTGACTTTCTGGGTCAGGGACGTGCTGAAGTGGCTCTCTGAGGTTGTTTTTCAGCTATATGCCACTAACAGCTTCAAGTTTATTGCAGAGTAGGTTTTCACATACGGGGAATTTGCCTTGGAATTCTGATGCATAACAAGATAAAGCAGGTACTGCAATAAGATGTAGGGTATGACTGAATAAATAAATTAAAACATTACAGTTTTGTGCAGGGATGTGCAAAATATTGACCAGGAAATGCGCAAAGGTTCACAGTATGAAGTATAAAGACTATAAATGTAATATCTTAAATACAGGCATCAAAGACCTTTTCAGAAAAACATAAACACATAAGTTTGGTGTTGGTTTCAGTGCACACGTCGCTGTTGATGAATGAGACAGATATCAGCTGTAACTGCAAAGTGACAAAACCTCCCCATGTACAGGAAAAGACAAGCCAGTGCTTTACAAATACACATGTTCTTTCATCAAAATGCATGTGTGAGCATCCATCCAACCAATGACAGGCACACACACACACACACACACACACAGACACAGTAACTAATCATAAGCCTGAGAAATGTTTTCAGGTCATCAGACAGTTTTTTTCACAGAACATGACAAAGGTAACATGAGGGATTTGTCATGAGTGTCAGTGCTTGACAGTATACATTTATAAATAAAACGTGATTTAATAGATCAAATACTACAAGGACCTGAGAAATGTATGGTATGACTGCAGCAGAAGCCTTTACTCTGACATGTCAGTGTGTGAAGTATGTCAAAGGCTGTGCTGTGAGGACTTCCAGAGTAAGCTGCACTGCAGTTGGATGTGCAGGCAGCTCTCCCCAGCTACAGCTTTATAAATAATACGGAGCGAGAAGCAAACTCCTTACATTAGGAATATAAGGAAGAAATCAGTGCACGTGCACCCACAGTGATGACTAAAATACTAAAATTTAAAATACGCTTCACATCCAGTATTGTTGTCTTAGATGAGTGGCTGGTATTACACAGGGAGTGGGCTTTTTACAGCAGAGCACGTTGAGACTCGCCCTCGACAGTCTGATGCCACCGGGGAGCTTGTGGAGAACACACTTTCTGTTGATGTGTTCTACCCTGAAGCAAGTGATGTCCTCCGTGGAACCACAAGACATTCACACCTGCAGAGAGAGAGAAAGATATGTACAGTAACATGGACAGATGTGCAAAGGACAGTGTATCATTCACGTGTTGGTGCCTGCAGTTTGAATGTGCAGGCTGCTGACATGGTGTCAAAGGCAGGAAACTGGAAAACAGTGGAACACAGAGGGAGAGAGAAAGTATGGAATGAAAAATAGAGATACAGAAGCACATATTTGGGCTGGAAGATCAGAGATGGAGTGGTGAGAACGAGGGATGAGATGGGGAAAAGGAGCAGAAAACACAACCAACATGGAGACAGGGCCAACGGATAAAAGGAGAGACAGGCAGAGGAATCTTGGGAACGAGGAAGGATACAAGATGAAGAGTAGTTTAGACAGAGATAGAATGAAAATGTGGAGAAAAAAGGATGACAGGAAGTAGAGCAGCTGCAGTGAGGAGCTGAGGAAAGACAGGAGTGAAAGTAGCTGAGTTACAGAGGTGCAAAGAAAACACTGAACACTGCAATGTATTCAATGCAACAACACTCCTGTTAAAATGAAATGTTGGGCAGGTAACGATGAAATCGAAACAATGAGCTGAAAGGAGCGTTTTAGCACCTGTTTCAGCCGCAAAATGTTTGCAACCCCCCAAACCAGTGTGATGCCCCTTCAGCAGGTGACCCCATACACAAAGTGCCAAGCTGGTGGTGTGATGGCAGCTCTACATCCAAACAAGACTAGGAGACAAGTGTGAGCTACAGGGGCCTTAAAACCTGACATGAAACCTTAAGATGCATGTTGATGAAGTTTGATACATCTCAAAGTCCAAGCAGTACTTGGAGCTGCATGAATATTTTCCCAACACAAACCGTTTCCACGCAGCCACTGCAGAGGGCTGCGAAGGCACCACGTTGATTTGTTCATTTCTGCTTTCACATCTAATTGTTTATTAAGTGGATTTAGCAGAGAGGTTTCTGCCTATCCTCCGCCACAGAAGACCGTTTGTGCAGTTCTTTGCTTTCTCTCCCATTTACAGCAACGAGAGAAGGAATGAATAATGAACACGAAAGGAAAGACAAAGAGGCTTTTAACAAAAGGGGATTAGAACAAAAAGGTGGGTGTGGGGGGTAAGGCCGAGAGCTGAAAAGTCAAACTAAGACATGAAACATAGGGAGAGAGAGATAACGGGACAGAGAGGGAGAAGTACTCGCTCCAACTAGCTTTGGCTGAGCGAGGTCCCTTGATATGTAAATGTGCTTCTGCAGTATGAAAGTTTGATGGCTGCCACGGCTCGACGTGCAGAGGGCCAACAAAGCATGAAATATACATTACAACTCGAGGCATTGTGTTGGCAAAGAAAGGTGTGAGGCACGCACACACATTGATACACACTGTTCGCTCTGTCACTCACACACACACACACACGCTTGGTAAAGGACAGCAGGTCAGGAAGTTAATTTACATGATGGTTCAGATCATAGACTGCCTCCAAATGATGTCACCAGCGCAAGATCTTTAAATACAGAGTCAGTAGTGATTGACGGTGGAGGTCCCGCCCACACACCCACCTGAACCAATCACAGCTGTCAATCATGACATCTCATCCCCTTTTTAAAGCATCAAATAAAAAATTAAAACCAATCATATCAGACAAATGAACATTTGAACAAACATCAGCATGATGAGAACGTCCCATCCGCTAACATGGAGGGGGCGGGGCTTATGAGCTTTACTGCAGCCTGCCACCAGGGGGCGATCCAGATGTTTTAGCTTCACTTATGGGGAGCGGTCATGTCGTTCATCTTTATATACACAGTCTATGGTTGGTATGGTTTGGTAAATAATGTAACTAAGTTTATGGGAGGCGACATTACATTTATGAGCTGTGTGTGTGTGTGTGTGTGTGTGTGTGTGTGTGCGTGTGTGTTGGGGAATGACATGTTTGTTGTTTCAGATCCAGTCTTGTTGGAAACTGCATGACTAAACACAGAAGACAATGGAGAACCATTCTGACATGTCAGTGCATTGAATACGGATTAGTCTGTTTTTTGGATCCTTGTCACTCGTGTGTTTTGTCAACTAGAACTTAACGATCATGATTTTTGGAGTTCAGTCTTTCAGAGAGACCGTGCTGCAGATCCACTTTACCAACACACCCAGGCAAGTACACAACAGGTAAAACATCTCAGTGCACCTGGGGACTTTGGGCTGCCAGACCAGCATGTGACTTTGATGGATGAAAGGACCTGAAACAGTGGAACAGTGCCAGAAGAGATGCTGCATGCCAGACACAACAGTGGTTTTGCAGGCCTGTCATTTTGGATTGGATTTGCTTGGTGTGAGTGGAGAGATGTATAGAGTATAGTCCCTGCATCATATATCCATTTGCTGCATCATACAAAGTATTTTTTACAATAAAGCTGTGTCCTATCCTCCAACCAGAACAAGCTCTGAGCTAAAGTTCACCAAGACAAAGTGCTTATCGTCACTCTCCGCTCTCCAAGGCGCTGGGCTTGATGACGAGGTCACAGCCTAGATGCCAAATATCACCGTACATCATTTAACAGACCTGTGTGTGTGTGAAGCCTAATGCTCTTCACGTAAGTTTACCTGTATTATGTGATTATACTTTGTACCTACTCTTAACTGTTGGATTATGAATGTTCCACACGTTTAGCTGGGTACGAGCACACCAACACCACCCTGTCTACTTTCCAAAGATAAAGAAGACTTTGCACACCTGCACTTTGTCTCCATCTGCACAACAACACAACCCCCCCCCCCACAGTGACTCTGCACACTGCATGTCAAACTCCATCCTCTCTTCTAGGTATGACGCCAAACCCTACGTCTTCCCACTGGCATGCCAAACATTTCCCAGCCTTCATCTCCTCCTTCACAGTGTTTGAGCTCACTAACTGCAGGGACCGGCTGTTTGGAGAATCTGAAGTTCGAGCTCTGTGCCACAGGGATTTCTCTGAAAGCCTTTTATTCATTTCATCTTGAGGATATAACCTCAACTGTGCCGTGTGGTTACTGCATGGCGGGGTGGTTTGCTGCACTGCATTAAACAGGCACTTGCATTACAATATCAGTTTGCACAGGTGAGTGGAGGTCACTTCTGTTTCGGTTTGTTTTAGGGCAGTATTTCTAGTTTAGATTGTCACTAAGACTCTGCAGAGAAGGCTTACAAGTTGGGTTTAGCCTGCAAAGTTCACTTTGGGTCAGTATATTTTTACTTTCATTTTTATTTTTGTTCATTTTAATCAGTTCCACTTTCTTTTCCAACATTAGCTGGCCATTTATAAAGGAGTAAAGAGAATTACTAATCTTAATTTATTTATCAATGTCTCCAAAAAGTAAAGATGAAGCTGAGCTAAACTTAAGATCAAGATCACATAACTGTTTCTATGGCTATTGTTCCTGTATCATCATCTAATGTAAAATAATATTATGGTATATTCTGTTCACTTCACAGACGTTTCTCTTGGCACATCGCAGGTTTGATGCAGGAAGCTGAATCTGATGTGTGGGTGAATTCTCATGTCCAGCCTGCAGTCTATCTGCTGTCTGCACTTTGAATCAAGCTCATTAGCTTGATGACCTCTCCTGCTACACCAAGGAAGGGCCTAGTCCAAGTCAATTCCTTCATTCAAACAGTCGGACATCATGTTTATGTGTAGAAGGGAACGTGTTTGTGATGATTTCAGAAATATAATCAGAATCAGAACCAGAACCAGATTTATTGCCAAGTAGGTTTACACATACAAGGATTTTGTTTTGGTGTGTGGGTGCCAGCACAAGCAGATATATACAGAAAGAATTTAAACAAAACCACTAAATAGAAAATTTACAATAACAAAAAGAAGAGCTGTGCAAAGTGAGCAATGTAAATGTAAATACAATCTGGACTAAGGATGTGTGACATAGCAGACGTTAATATAACAAGTAGTGACCATTGGGTTGGGGGAGGTTTATGGAGGAACCAGTGTCAGGGGG